>PVIY010039232.1:0-23263 GCA_004026745.1 Myrmecophaga tridactyla
GGCTTTAAAAAAAAAAAGACAAAACAGGGGAGAAAAAAATCCACAATCCTTTAGGCATTGACTCAGTTTGCACCTGGCTGGGCATCCATTCATTAAATAAGTCATAAGCTACAAAACTCAGATCAGGGTGATTTTTCCACGTCCTCCCTCTTCTCTTTGAACCACTATACCTATGGTGTTTCACCAACAACAATTTTGTGGTATTTATCTTAATATGATCTAATATTAGAAATAAAGGTTCTGCCGCCACACTGCCTGCATTCAAATCTAGCTATATGACCATGGGCAAGTTGCTTAACCTCTCTGGGCTTCAGAGTCTCCTCTGTAAAAATGGAGATGGATAATGATTCCTACTTCACGGAGTATGTTATGCAGATTAAATCCTCATGAAGCGTTTAGCATATTACTAGCATATAGTAGGAGCTCAAGTCAATGTTAGCTACTATAGCTGTTTAGGACAACCCTGCTTTTTCATATATAGATAGATAGATAGATAGAAAGTTTCCTTTAAAATAAAATTTACACAAGTTTTAAAAAAGTGGATCTACCCAAAGAACACATCTTAAAAAGATAGCAGGGGAAGGCATGCAAGGATAGGACCACATCTGCACAGGTGGGATACGGATGCCTGGAATATGGGAAATAGCCCAAGAAGTCTGGAGTCAGGAGGGATTTAGAAAGGGAAAAGACATGTGTGATAGGAATTTTAGAAAGTCTACTCTGGAAGCCAATGTCAAGGCCAGGCCAGAGAGGGAGACCTGTAGGAAGGCTGGGTCAACTGTCCAGGAACGAGTTGACAAGGGCCCAGTACAGTGACAGTGGAGACAGCAGGGTAGGAACAGATAGGAAAGCCATTTTTGAGATTCTGGCTTCTGACTAAAGGAGGAGGAGAAAACGGGAAAGAAGCTGGAGGTCTGGGGTCAGTGGAACTGGTACATTCCAAATTCAGAGGATGTGAGGTAGAAAGAGGGGCTGGAAAAAACTTGGCGTGTGTAATGGCCAGATGGACGAAAGCTTGGGGAAGGAAGGAAACCTGAGGCTCAAACCCAGGTCCCAGGGCTGACTCTGTAGACCAGAGCACCAGACTAAAATAAGTCTGGTTCAGGGAACTTAAGTTTCCTCCTCATCCTCAGGGTTGATCAGTCATTCGTGAGGGACAAGAAAAGGTTGAAGGTGGGCAGTAAACTTAGCTGTGACTGACAGAGCTGCTTCTGGCACAAGCAGGGAGTGTCTCTATGCAAAGTAAAAAAAAAAAGGGCACCCATTCCTCTGGGCCAAAGGGGCTTCCCTGTGCTGTTCCGCCCTGCCAGCCTACCTTACAGCTTCTCTGTGCCCCCAGGAAAGCTGTGATGAACGCTTTCTTGTCACACGATCCCCTCATGGGGCTGATGGGGGAAGTCTGGCAGAAGCCCTGTCTCACCTTTCAGTATGGTCTGCAAGGAGGCCACCTCCTCTTGGCATTGCCGCTGCACAGCTGCCACGGCCTCGGCCTTGGTGCTCTCGCTCACCTCTGCCACAGCCTTCATGGTCTCCATTTCTGCCAGGGCACCTGCCAGCTGTGCCTGAAGTCGGTCCAGCTCCCCAGACTGGACCTCTGCTTTTGTCTCCTCCCGGAGCTGGATGTCCAGGACTGTGGGGCACAGGGATCAGCTTTTCCTCTTATAACTTACCAGATCCTAGGTCCCAACCCAGGGCACCAATTCACAACCCTTGCAAACCAGGACAACCTCCACAGTCCCCACCTCTTCACTTGGCCCCTTCCCACTCATCTGGCCCCGCCCCTTCCCACTGGCTCCGCCTTGTAGTGCCTACAGCCCCGCCTCTTCCTGTTCCTCGGTTCGGCCAATCCCTACTTTTTCTCCTAACCCGGCCCCTCCCTTCTAATGGCCACGCCCCCTCAGTGTCACACCTCTCACATGCCACCGGCCCTGCCCCTTGAATGGTAAGGCCACGCCCCTTTCCTCGAGTGGCTCCAGGCCCCGCCTCTCGCTCTTTCTGGCAGCATGGCCCCGCCCCCTTTTCCAGTCTCCCCTCACCACCCCCCATCTGCCGGCGGCCGAGCTCGGCCCCACATCCAGCTTCACTGGAGCCCGCGTGCACGGACGCGCTCTCACGTACCGGACCCCGGCCGCAGCCGGCCGTCCTCACCCGCAGCCGCCGACGCAGCCGCCATCGCCTCAGCTCAAACGGCGGAATCCCGCACTCCTGGTGACGGCGCTCCCCGCTTCCGGGTCCTCTCGGCTGTTTCCGGATCCGCTCGGCTGTTTCCGGATCGGCCCGTTGCAGAGGCCGGAGGTGGGCGGGCGAGGGGATTGCCAAGGCTCGGCCGAAGATTCTCGAGTCGACACGCAGTCCTGTCCACGTCTCGGCTTTCCTTCCCAGGCGCTCTTTGTAAAGGACGCCAGCCCTTCAAGCTCCGAGAAGCTCCATCCCGAAAGGCCCTCTCTGGCGCCTCCGCTTGACCTTAGGAGCGCCTCCGGGGCGCCAGGGGGAAGCTTGCCCTTTCTTCGGAGCCCGGGCGCTAGCCCTGTGGTCGGCCCCCGGCCGGTCCTTCCGCTAGAGCCTGGCTCACATTACAGAGATCTGAGGCCCGGCCCTCTCCGCGCCTCCGCGTGTGAGTCCCTCGAGGCAGGGCTGGGCCGGCTTCCTTTTTCTGGGCGCCTCCGAGTCCCCGCGTCGTCATCCATCCAGTTGTAGGACTCAGAAATTTCCGCGTCCCCACCTTCAGCCTGATACCCAGCCGGTCACCGCTTCCGCCGGTCTCTAGTACCTGCCAAATCCCGCCTCACAGCCACCGCCCTAGGCCAAGCTCTCAGGATCTGAAATGGTTTCCTCCGACAGGCCACCCGGCATCCCCCCTTGGGCGGTGACAGGCAACTCAAGTTCACAAGTGTTGATTCACTCCTTCCAGACCTGTTCCGCCCTCAGTAAGGGATGCCTCAGGAACCTGGAAGCCATCCTTGGTATTTCCTTTCCTCCTCAAGTCCTATATGCTTTACCTCCAATGTACTCCAGTATTCTAGAATGTGCTTCTTTTCCCCCCATCCCCGGTGCTGACACCCAGTCCCAGCCCCCATCATTCCCTCCTGACCATCTACAGTGTCTCTTAACTGTTCTCCCTCTGTCCTCTCTTGGCCCCCTCCGTCCATTTCCTCACAGCAGCTGGAATGATTTTTGTACAACACAGAGCAGAATATGTCTCATCTCTGCTTAAAACCTTCCAGTTCAATCCAATTTGAAAATGTGTAAAAGACATGGACTGACATTTTACTGACATCACAAATACAAATAAGCACAAGAAAGATGTTCAACATCATTAGCTATCAAGGAAATGCAACTTAAAGTTGCAGATATCAGCCCAACTTTTAAAGATATCAGTAAGATATCCTTACAAACCTATCAGAATGGTTAAAATGGGAAATAGTGATAACATCAAATGCTGGTGAGGATGCTGAGAAACCATCTCTCATACATTACTAAGGGTACGGTAAAATGGAACAGCGACTCTGTAATATGACAGTTTCTTACAAAACTAAAGAGTGCTTGCTTGAACAAGCAACCTTTCCTGCCTTAGGTTTCAGTGAGATGTCATCTCCTCAATGAGACTTTCTCTGACCACCCTGTCTAAAGTAGCCGTTTCCATCACCTTTCCACCATTATATCAGATCAGACCACTTCTCACCATCTGAAAGTATTGTCTCTATTTAACACCCCTTCTTCCCCAAAACTAGAACAAAGTTCCATGAGATCAGGAACCTTGTCTTATTGCCTACTGTTTTCCCAGCACCTCACACAATACTTAGTACTTAGGAGGCACTAAATAAATGTTTGGTGGATGAACATACATTTTCCTTCCTGGCCTCCCTGACCTCCCTTCCTCCAACTCACCCTCCACCCTGCAGCCAGGGAAGCTTTGGAAAATGCAAATCTGGCCAAGTCAGCTCCAGACTTATAAACTCGCATTGACTTCTTGTGGCCCTCAGGATAAAGTTCAGACTCCCGGTTTCTGGAGTAGGATTTCTGGGGAAGAGGATGAAATAGTGACTAGAAGTAAGGGTCTAGTCAGTTTGGCGAGAGCCTTAATGCCAGATTTCAGACTTGGGCTTTAGCCGGCAGGCCCTGGGAGCCATCAAAGGCTGCTGAGCCAGGCAGGTACATGACCGATATCAAAGATATATCTGTGTGGAGTGTAGGTGGAGCACAAAAGAGATGGGGGGCTGGAAGCCCAGGAAGAAGGCTACTGAAATGGTTCCGGTTGTAACGGGAAGGGTCCAAAGTTAGAAGAAAGTTGATTCTAGAAATATTTAGGATATCAAATGGACTAGCCTTAGTGAAAGAACATGTTGGGAGGAAGAGAAAAGAAAACTTTCTTTCACTTTTTCCTAGCTTCCTTCCTTTATTCAACATTTATTGAGCACCTACTAGATGCCAACAAACAGGACAGTCAAGGTCCCTGGTCTCACAGAGTGAACACTGTGCTGCAGGAGGCAGATGAGGAGGCTAACAAATAAGCAAGTATAACTTGTGATTGGGGCATGTGCTGGGAAGGAAATTAAAAAACATGAGATCAAAAGTAAGTGAGGTGCAGCCCCTTGTAGAGCAGTGTGGGTTCCACAGGAGGCTAGGGGTGGTTGCCATGTGATCCTGAAACCCCATTGCTCAGTATATCCCTGGAGGAACTGAGTGTGGGAACAGCGGAGGTGGCCTAAGGGTACAATGACTGAGGAATGGAAGTGGGTACTATGGTGTACACATACACTGGACTACTGAGTCTCCACCAGTAGGAATGAAGTTGTGCGGCATGCAACTAGATGAATGAACTTTAAGAGCTGTATGTTGAATGAAATGTCAGGAACAAAAAGACAAATATTATCCCGTCTCAACTATATGGACTAACTATAATATAAAAATCTGGTGAACTACAGTCGAGAGCATGGGTTATCAGGTTGGGGTTTATTGTAAAGGATCCTAGATTGTAAGCTCTTAAAGCAGTTGCAAATATTTAGGAGTGTAACTGTTATTTCTAAATTCTGAGATACTGAGGTGTTCGCATATAACATGGGTTTTCCCAGAAACTTCGGGTATTTGTGTGACAACTGAGACTCAGAGTCAGAGCTCTGAAGCTATCAAAGTCAGCAGTACCCCATACAGGAACTGTTTAAAAAGTTGAAAAAGTGATCAGACTTCGAGTAGAGATATGAATGAAGATGATATCATCTGTATCTTAAAACTTCAACTTCTGTGTGAGACTAAAGGGAGAGATGTTTATTTGGTGCAAGATTTATATTTTGCACTACCCGTGCATTTCCTGATTTAATTTGTATAGTCAGTTTAGTTGAACACCATAAATACAGGGAATCTTGAATAGGGCATGAGATTTTATTGGTTGTCCAAGTTAATGTGATGGACTGATAAATTCCAGAGTGATTTCGACAGTGAATAGAGAAGTATTTGTGGATTCCCCTTGGGGGAATTGGGAGAAAGAGGGAAAGATGCAACTTCCCCATTTGGAGAATTTCTGATACTCTCACAAGCAGTGGAGACAACCAAATCAATAGGCCAACCCCTCGATCTTGGGGTTCATCCCTATGAAACTTATTCCTGCAAAGGATAGGCTAAGCCTGCTTAAAATCAGGTCTAAGAGTCATCCCTAGAGAACCTCTTTTGTTGCTCAGATGTGGCCTCTCTCTCTCTAAGCTGACATGGCAAGTGAACCCACCGTTCTCCCCATCTACGTGGGATATGACTCCCAGGGGTGTATATCTCCCTGGCAACATGGGACAGGAATCCCAGAATGAGCTGGGACCCAGCATCAAGGGATTGAGAAAGCCTTCTTGACCAAAAGGGGGAAGAGAGAAATAAGACAAAATAAAGTCAGTGGCTGAGAGATTTCAAACAGAACTGTGAGGTTATCCTGGAGGTTATTCTTATACATTATATAGATATCCCTTTTCAGTTTATAGTGTATTTGAGTGACTAAAGGGAAGTGCCTGAAACTTTGGAGCTGTGTTCCAGGAGCCTTGTTCCTTGAAGATGATTGTATAATAATATAGCTTTTACAATGTGACTGTGTCGTTGTGAAAACCTTGTATCTGATACTCCTTTTATCTAAGAAATGGACAGATGAATAAAAAAATATGGATAAAAAAATAAACAGATAATGGGGGAACAAAGGTTAAAATAAATTGGGTAGATGAAAATACTAGTGGTTAATGAGAGGGAGGGGTTAAGGGTATGGGATGTATGAGTTTTTTCTTTTAACTTTTTATTTCTTTTTCTGGAGTGATGCAAATGTTCTAAAAAATGATCATGGTGATGAATACACAACTATTAGATGATATTGTGAGCCACTGATTGTACACCATGCATGGAATGTTTGTATGTTAAGAATGTTTGTATTCGTATGTTGTTTCACCAATAAAAATATTAAATAAAAAAAGTAACTGGGGAGAGGGAAGGGATCAGGGTAGGCCCTTTGAATGCTGAGACCCGAGTGATGAAGGAACCAGCCCCCTTGAGTTGCTGTGCTACAGATCCCGGAAGAAGAGCAGCGAGTGCAGGGGCCCTGAGGGTGGGAAAGCCTGTGAGTTGGAGGATGGTGCGCTAGGAGGACAGGCACGAAGGATGGGATGGAGAACACAGGCAGGGGCTGTGGTTTGGAGGTTTTCTTTTAGGTAAGTTAGAAAACCCCCTGAACCGTTTTAAGCAGAGAACTGACATGTTCCAGCAAGAAGGCTGGTGTTGGGGACATGTGTGTCAGCAGGGAATCTAATGAAGGGGATCAGAGGGAGTTTGTTGAATAACAATGCCCCACTCTTTCCCCTCCCAGCCGCAAAGCTGTTCAAAGGGAAGTGGGGCTCTGCCACCTGGAGGGTCCCCTGGGGTTTGCCCAGAGCAAACAGGAAGCCACAGCCCAGTGAGACAGGCATGGGAATCGGCAACTGAGAAAGTGGGTCTCTTGGGTCCCTCAATCCTTTCCCTCAGTGCCTATAGCAGTGAAGACAAAAGATACCTGCCTACACTGATGGAGAGAGAAATGAGGGAGGGAGGGAGGGGGGGAAAGGCAGGAGGCAGAAGGAAAACAGATTTAGGAAGTCAGGACTCCTCAGTTTTAGTGTTCACTGCACCACCAGCTCGATGTGTGAAAGGCAATGCCCTGCCTTTTTTTGGGTCTCAATTTCTCCGTTTCTAAATGGATTCCTTCCTTAACTGAATGCAGGAGCTACTTAGGGCAAGAACCAGGAGAAAAGAGGGCGTTATTCACCAGTCACTTCTAAGATGGCTGCCAAGGAGCTACGGAGTGTCCTGCCTGCCCCCCACACTGTCAAGCCCTCTCCCAGCTTTAGGTGTGTTGACTGATTCATTCTTAGAACAATGGATGGGGGGCCGGAGGTTCTCTCTTCATCACCCACAATTCACAGGGAAGGAAACTTGCCCAAGGGTTTGAATCCAGGCGGACTGGCTCAAACCTGTGGTTTTAGCATTCACTGTGCTGGGCATTGAGCTAAAAATGCCATATACCTACTGTTCTGTCTAATCTTCACGAACAAGCTTTGGGTAGTTCCAGCATTACCTGCAATTTACAGAGATGAAAACTGAGGCTTACAGAAATGAAGAAATTTAGCCAGGTAGTAGAGGCGGAGGATTAAAACTCAGGTCTGGCAGATCCCAAAGTGTGTGGGATGGGGTAGTGGTTCAGGGTATAATAAAGGCCCAAGAATTGTCTGTCAAATGAATGAATGGAATGGGTTTGTTGAAAGAATGAGTGAGAAATGGATTTGGAGCCTGGGGTAGGGAGGAGGGAGAAGCAGAGAGCCCCTAAGGTTGAATTCACTCATTCAACAAGTATTTCTTGGGCACCTACTCTGCCAAGCACTGTTCTAGGGCCCTGGGCATTTAGTGGTCAATAAGACAAAGTCTCTGCTGCGAGGGGGAAACAGAAAGTGAACACGCAGGCACACAAATAAGACCATTTCACATGGTGGTAAGCGCTGGGATGAAAATAAAACAGCGTAGCAGGGAAGAGGTGAGCTTTGTGAGTCTGGTGGGGTGCTTGAAGAAGGGGGCCTGAGGCGTGACCACCCCTTCCTCCCTGGGGGGACTGCCCACCCGCCCCCATAGACGCCCATGGTTCAGTGCCCCCCCAGCCCCCGCCTGCCCCAGCATCCTCTGCGCAGCAAAGCTGGGCTTCCTGGGGAGTCTGGCCACCATGCCGCCTCCTCTCCTCCTCTCCTTCCTCCTCTTCCTGACCCCGGTGGGAGTCAGACCCCAGACCCCAGTGCTGGTGGAGGCTGAAGGTAGGTCCGGAGGGCATGGAGGGTAGGCAAAGTGGTTGGAGACCTGGGTTCTGGCTGGGTGGCTTGGCCAAGTAACTTACTCTCTCTGGGCCTCCATTTTCTCATTTATAAAATTTGGGGAGGGATAGGAAGGAGTCTGAGGACCCATCCACTCCCCACCTGTGGGGTCTGGGTTAGGCCCCAGTGTGAGGAGTGAAGGGAGGGTCTTCTCTATCTCTGCCTCTCTCCACAGAGGGAGGTAATGCCTACCTGCAGTGCCTCACAGGCCCCTCGGACGGACCTTCCCAGCAGCTGGCCTGGTCCCGCGGGTCCCAGTCAGCACCCTTCTTAAGGCTGAGCATGAGGCTCCCAGGCCTGGGCATTCAGATGGGACCCCTGGGCATCCTGCTGCTCATCTTCAACGTCTCGGACCAGATGGGGGGCTTCTACCTGTGCCAGCCAGGGCCTCCCTCTGAGAAGGCCTGGCAGCCTGGCTGGACAGTCAGCGTGGAGGGCAGCGGTAAGGGCTGGGCCCGGCTGGGGAAGGGTGGGCTGAGAGAGAAGAGGAAGGCCCACCTGAATGAAGGAGTTCCCGGGGCCAAAACCGAGCTGGAGGGAGAGGCTGGGGCTGGGGGGCCCTGTGGGACAAGCAAATGGGCGGGACTCAATGGCTTCAAAACGGAGCTGCACCCAACCCTTCTGTCTTGTACTCTCTGCTCTCTCTACCCGAGTCTCTGTTTGTCCTCCGGCTCTTCTTTGGATCATTGTTTCCATTTGTCTCTGCCTTCTGGGCCTCAGCATCTCTTTCCCTTTCCTGGATGTCTCTGTACCTGGTTCCGGCTCTCTTCCCAGGGGAGCTGTTCCGGTGGAACGCGTCAGACATAGACCACCCAGGCTGTGATCTGGGGAGCAGGTTTACAGAGGGCTCCAGGCTCTCTTCTGGTCCCCCCACCAGCTCCCAGCTATATATATGGGCTAAAGACCAACCTGAGATCTGGACGGCAGACCCTACATGTGCCCCACCTGGGGACAATCCAAACCATGGCCCCAACCAAGGTAAAGTGACAGGAACTGGCAAGAAGCAAGGAAGTGGGGGGTTGTGTATGTGTGTGTGGGGGGGTAGTAGATGGAGACTGGGAATGGGACCAAGGACTAAGCTTTCCTAACCTTGGTTCCTTCTACCCTAGATCTCACGGTGACCCGTGGCTCCACACTCTGGCTATCCTGTGGCATGCCTCCAGCTGTCGTGGCTACGGGTCCCATCTCCTGGATCCATGTGCGCCCCAAGGAGCCTGAAATCTCATTGCTGAGCCTAGAACTGAGGGAAAATCCCCCCGTCAGAGAGATGTGGGTTCTGGGGACCCTCAGGGAAAGGGCTCTTCTATTGCTGCCCCAGGTCACAGCTCAAGATGCTGGCACCTACCACTGTCACCATGGCAATGTGACCACCGACTTGCAGTTGAAGGTTATTGTCCGGCCAGGTAGAGAGTTTTTCCCAATTATGGGACATCTGTGTGGGGATGCTGGGAAGAAATGGCAGGTAGTCCTCCTTGGACTCTAAACCTAAGGGCTAGTACCAGCCTCACCATGTACCCCACTTCAACCTTAACCCTCAACTCTTTTCTCCCTTACTTCCTGTACTACTCATTTGTCCTTCCCATCAGCTTTGGTAAGGTCTTCCTTCCTCCTCCACCCTTCACTGCTAGAGCCCTGGTCCTCTTCTCATCTCCGTCCACTGTCATCCTTGTGTACACACTCTCCTTCTTTAACCTCCTTTACTTCCATGGCTGCTTGCACATTCCCTGCCCCATACCTAGCTGTCTCCTGGACATTGCCATTTGATGTCCCATGGACACTACAGACTCAACATCTACAAAATCATCATCTTCCTCCCCAAGTATGGTCTTCTGGGTGGTCCTGTGTAAGGAAGGGCATCACCACCTGCCCACTGGCCCAAACCAGGAACTGGGGTGTCCTTCCTTTTCGTCAACCCATTCATCAAGTTGGTCACAATGTTCTATCCATTCTGTCTCCTTGATCCAATCCTACCATGCTACCCTAACCACAATTCTCAAACTCAATCTCAACTTTCACTACAGACATGACCTCAGTAATATGCCAGATCCCAACTCTCACCTCCTGAACTCAATTCAGCTCTTGACTTTGACCATGACTGATTCTTATGCTCCCCTTAATCCTAACATGCCCTTGACTCTAGTCATGGTTTGTTCATTCATGGTGCCAGGCTTCATGGCACATCCCTTGCCTCCTAGGACACAGCTCCTTAGAGAGGGAGGGACGAGTGTTGTCTTTGTATCTTGGTTGAGGTCTTGACACTGGGAAGTAAGGTGCCAGTCCTGGGTCCTCATCTCAAAGCCCCCTTCCTCTAGCAGTATGGCGCTGGCTCATGAAGAATGGTGGATGGAAGGTCCCAGTTGTGACTCTGGTTTACCTGATCTTCTGTATGGGTTCCATAATGGGCTTTCTTCTTTTTCGAAGGGGTAAGTCATGTTCCCCAGGTGGTCTGCCTAAACCCTGCTCCATCTTCCTCAGGATAATCCCACACTGATAATCTTCTTTCCTCCCATTCCCTCCTTCCATCCCCAAGGACCCCAGAATCCTTTGCCCCACTCCTCCTCGAACCCCCTCAAACTACCATCTCCTCCACTGGCCTGAGTGCCTTCCCTAGAACCCCCCAAATCCTCACCCCGCCAAGCAGCCCCTGCCTCTGATCACTCTCAACTCCCACCAGCCCTGATCGTGAAGAAGAAAAGGAAGAGAATGACTGACCCCACCAGGAGGTAACACGGGAGTGCCCCCTCCCCCACCTACAGGCTTTCACTTCATGCTTTGCACTTAACTGTTCCTTCTGCTGGGGGTGAAATATTTCCTAACTCCAAAGCTATCTCCTCTGTGAAGTCTGGCTTGGAGCGATCCCAGGCTCCTCTCTCCTCTGTAGGCTGTCCCACCACAGAGGAGCTAATTACAAGCGGGCACCCTTTAACCACCGAGGGCCTGGCCTCAGGGTGCATCCCTCCCCCCCCCCTCCAGGTTCTTCAAAGTGACTCCTCCTCCGGGAAACGGGGCCCAGAACCAGTACGGGAACGTGCTATCCCTTTCCACGACCAGCTCCAGCACAGGTAGGAGGTGCCGCCAGGCCTGGGCTCCCAGCTCGGCCCGTCCCTCCGGCCTCCGGCCTCCAGCCCCACCGCCAAGCTGGAGCTCCTCCTGCAGAGCCCATAGAACTCGTTCTCCTAGAACTCGGAACCTTCCGCAGGGCCTGAAGTCCGGACCCCCACAGCAGAGCCCCACCCTAGAACTTGAGGCCGTGCCCCTAGAGTCAGATCCCTCCCCCAAGGCTCAAAGCCCGGTACTTTGACGCCGGGTCGGTCACGAGAGCCTGAAGCATCCTCCCCTCGTCCTACACCTCGCAGACCCTTAGTCCTGGACCGCTCCCATCTCTTCTGACCCCCACTTTCGACGCCCCTCTCGCCAGGACGCGCCATGCGGTGGGCTGCCAGCCTCGGGGGCGCCGCTCCGTCCTCCCGAAACCCGGCCGGCGACGACCAGGAGGCTGGAGCCGCGGGCTTCCGGAGCCCGCCGCGAGCCGGTGAATTGGGGGGCGGGGTGGGGGATGTCGTTACTCACATGGTGGGGGGAGAAGTTGGAGCGACCTGTGGCGAGAAGAGTGGACTGAGGCTTGGAGGAGGTGGGGCGTGACTTGGTTCTCCCCACCCGGCCCCATCTCCCAGACCCGAAAGAGGAGGAAGGGGAGGCCTATGAGGAGCCGGACAGTGAGGAGGGTTCCGAGTTCTATGAGAACGACTCCAACCTGGGGCAGGACCAGCTTTCCCGGGGTAAGGCTGTCTCCACTCCCTACCCGGCACCCCTAACCTCCTCGGCTGTGCCCCTCGCCCCACAACGACCCTTTCTCCACTAGATGGCAGCGGCTATGAGAACCCCGAGGATGGGGCCATGGGTCCTGAGGATGACTCCTTCTCCAGCGGTAATTGGGGTTCCCCCAGGGCCTCAGTTGGGAGGACTTGCAGGAGCCTGTAGGGGGCAGGAGTGATCCCTGGAGCTCTCTTTCCTCCGCAGCAGCCCAGTCTTATGAAAATGAAGATGAAGAGTTGGCTCAGCCAGCGGCCAGGACCACAGGTGTGTGTGAGGCTGGTCACATCCCCTGGGGCTGGGGGCCGGCCTTGAGGCCAGGGGGGATGGTGACTTCCCTCTTCCTTCTCCAGACTTCCTGAGCCCTGGTGAGGCTGCCTGGGACCCCAGCCGGGAGGCAACTTCCCTTGGTGAGAGATGCATGGAACCAGCCCACATTGCCCAGCTGGGCCTGACCTGGTCTCAGCTCTGCTCCTAGGCCCAACTTTGACCTTGACTATGACCCCAGACCCAAGCCTGACCTCAGATTCGATTTCTAACTGTAACTTCAATACTGGCACCAACTCCCATCTTGACCCCCACCCCCTATTTACTCCCACTCAACTCATTAACATCAACACTGACCTAAATCCAATTCCAACCTTGACTCTGACCTCCATCTCACCCCAGCCCCAGTGCAGATCTTACCCTTGACCCCAGCTTTCTTTACACGCTCCTCATGACTTTGACTCCTTCCATTTCTGTTCTTGACCCTTTCTGTGACCATCACCTTAATCTAACCTGACCCTAACCCGACAATTAGACCAGGGCCCTGAACCTGATGCCAGTCCTAATCACGCTTCCTAGTGCAAATGCAGCCCAACTTACTACCTTCCTCCACCTCAGCCCTCCTCCTTAGGCTGCACTACCCCTCCCCATGCCCTCAACATGGCCTCCAGGCCTCCAATTCTCATTCCCTGCCCAAGCAGGGTCCCAGTCCTATGAGGATATGAGAGGGATCCTGTATGCAGCCCCCCAGCTCCACTTCCTTCGGGCCCAACCTGGTCCCAATCATGAGGAAGGTGGGTGCTTCTGCCGCTATCCCTTGTGCATCCTCTGGGGCTGACTTCCTGCCCTACTTCCTGCCCTACCTATGTTTGACTCTTTCCTGGTCCTATCCAGATGCAGACTCCTATGAGAACATGGATAATCCTGATGGGCCAGAGCCAGCATGGGGAGGAGGGGCCCACAAGGGGACCTGGAGCACCAGGTGACCCCTTCCAGGTGAGTTGGGAACTGCCCCCAAAGAAGGGGAGAAAGAAAGAGATGAGTAGGGATTAAAGTGGAGTGCTGGCAAGAGGGAGAGAGGAAAGGGAAGGGGTTCACAGAGCCTGGTGAGCAGGGAGCAGGCCCCTGGACTCCACTCCATCAATATTTCTTCTCCATAGCCTGGGCCTCCTCGTGCCCACAAGACCGACACCTGATACGTATCTGGGGACCCCAAGCAGACCTTGTCAACCTCTGGAGCGATGCTGCTCAGGATGTGTATATGTGTGTGTAAGTGTGTGTGTGTGTTTGTGTGTATGCAAGTGAAACTTTCAGCTGCCTTTCCTCTCCAAATAAACTCAGTGAGCTCTTCCAGTCCTATGAAGTCACGTGGTTGTGTGGGAAGGGCAGGAAAGGTGAGGATGGGTGTACCCCTGGCCCTCTGGCTGATGAGGGAGGGCTGCAGCCTCCATATAATAAGGCCTTTTCCCCCCTGTGCCTTGGCCCTTACCTCACATGCCCCCACTTGCCTGCCTACCACCTGATTCCTCATAATATGCCACCTTCCCACCCAGTTTTTCAGTTAGTGTTCATTCAGTAGTTGGGTACTGGGTGTCTTGTGAAGAAGAAGCAATTTAGGAATTGGCTGTCTGGTTAGGAAACATCATCTGTCATCCCCGACATTTATGGAGCACCTTTGACGGTCTAAGCACTCACATCAGTTAACTCATTTAACCCTGACAATAACCTCATAAGGTTCCCAAGCACTCATGGGCCAGGATTGTCCAAAGGACTTTATGTATATCACTCATTTCATCTTCACAACCTGATGAGGTGGATGTCCTATTCTTATCCCCATATCATAAATGAGGAGACTGAGGCAGAGAAGTTGAACACTATGCCCAGTGTTCGCCTAGTTGATAACTGGTGGGCTCATGGCCTGAACTTTCTAGAGCCTACATTCAACCTTGATGCTCTTCCTCTCTAGGTGCAATTTTATAGATGGGAAACTGAGGGTCAGAGAGGCTCAGCGGCAAGTCTAAGATCATGGGACTAGCAATTGGCAGAGCTGGGAGGTGAAACCTGAAATCCACTGCATTGTACATTTTTACCTGATATAAACTTTGCTCCTGATATAAACCGTCAATGCAAAGACTTTCAAGGTGGAGAGTCTCCAGTCCCTGAAACCACTACATGGCATGCTCGACCACATCCAGATTCTTGTCTCAGGGGAAGGAAGAATTGAATCAGTCATTGATATTCTTGGTGTCTTCTGCCTGGTCTCCCCACCATCAGTCTCACCAGCTCCAATGGTCTTCTTAAACCCAGGACTGATATGTCTACCTCCTGCTCAAGAAATTTCAGTGTTCCCTTTAAGGCTGAAATTTTTCACTAGCTACATTTTAATTTCTAGAATTCTTCTTACTGCATCAGTTTTTTCTTCATAATGCCCTGTTTTTGTAAACTTTATATTCCTTTTATAATCTCTGAATTTTCAAAACTTATTTTATCTGTCTGAGCTATTATTATTATTACATGCCAGGACTTGTTTTCAGTGCTTTCCATGTAGTATCTCATTTTATCTTGACAACAGTCCTACAAGGTAGGTGCTCTAAAATTATCATCATCTACAGACGAGGAGACTGAGGCACAGAGAAGTGAAATACTTAGTTGCCAACCGTATGAATCGAGGCAACTCACCCTCTCTGATCTTCAGTCTCCCCCGCTGTGAAATAGGGAGGAAACAGGGTATGGCTGCTAATATCTATAGCAGCTCTTCTGTGTGAATTCCCTCATCGTGTGTACAGGCTACACAGGTTTCCGACCAGTTCAATCATGAGTTTCTTGGAGCAGGTTTTTGCACCAGAGGTTTGGTATGAGTCCAGCCAGGCCCATCTTTTGGTGAGCCTTTGGGTTCTGATTTCTCACGGTGACTTTTTCTACCCACCCCCTGGGGGTAGCCTGATTCCACATTGTGTCCTAGGGACTGTGGAGGGATTTTTTTCCCCTTGTTCTCCTGGGTCTAGAAGAGACAGCTCCATCTCAGCTGCCAGCTCTGTGCAGGAAGCTGCAGTTCAGCTTCCTGCTATTCCTGGGCCCTCAATCTTAATCTCTGTCCCCCATGTGAGTGTTGAAACTCCAATCCCTAGGGTCTGTTCCTTCCCAGCATCCCCGTGGGCTGCTTCACTTTAGTCCACTGCTGTGGTTTTGATTTCCTTCGTTATTTCAGGAAGATTCTGTTTTGCTTTTGAGCTCAGTTATCTGTTTTTGTTTCAAACAACAATCCTTGTTATAACTTTGCTTAGTTTGTCTATGTGTTTGCAGTGCAGGAAGCAGGTTATGAACCTCTTGTATTTCCTTGGGCTTTCACCTTGAACACATGTCCCTTTGCTCCCCTCACCCTGCCCCAAAAAAAAATCCCAGGTCTGGCTCAGCATTCAAAGACCTCTGCTATCTTCAGCCAAATAAGCTCTCCACATTGTCATTATCCCCACTGTTCCTTGGTATCTTTCATCCAGCATGCTTCATTCATTTAGGTTTCCTGCCCAGAGCATGTGACTCCCTGGGAAAACACCCTACCTTCTCGAAGACAAAACTATGTTGGAGTCTTTGTGCTTCTGATGCCCAGGCAGGGCAGGGCTAAAATTAGGAACTATGGAAATTCCAGAGGAGTGAATGAAGGATATATTCTGCATACAGAAGACGGAGACGGTCCTGTGGGCTCTGCCATCCAGAGGAAGCCTGGGAAGAAAGTGAGGTTGAACGAGAGATGTGCTAACTGCAGCCCCGTGCTCTGGAATGGAACTGTGTGGGGTCAACCCCAGCCCTCTCCCTTTCTTGCTGTTTGACCCAACTTCTTTGCGCTGCAGTTTCCTCATCTGTTAAATAGGGATAATAATTATAGGTACCTTAATGAGACTTAAATGAGATGAAAGCACACAATGGTGGCACTTAGCGCTCAATAAATATTAGCCATTGTTATTTGGCTTACTTTGTGTCAGGAGCCAGAGAGCACCAAGTCTGTTTGGATTGGGGCTTCCTTCAATGTGAAGCCACATCTTAAAGCTTCTGAACCTTCTGTCCTATCATTTGATTTTTTTTTTTTTTTTTGGCAGAGACTGGACCACTTTCAGCTCTTGAGTACAGCTTAGGGAGAAGCAAGCATGGGGGAAGTTTCAGGCCCTCAGGACCACCCTCTCCCTGCTCCCGCAGCTTCCAGTGGTCTCCCGGGTGGGGTTTGAAGCTGGCACAAGGGCGTTTAGTCCAATTTCGATGCCCCCAGCCTGGCTACAAAGAAAACCTGAGTACAAAGAGAGGATGAATGTTCCCTGGAGCTAGGAAGTCCTTGGAGTCCCTCTGCCAGAGCCCAGGGGAATTATTTGTTTCCAGGGAAACAGCCTCACCTGCTGGGAATTATGTGCCCTGGGTTCTGGCCTGGCCTGAGTCTGCGTGGAGTGTCTGAGTGTGGGCTGACCTAGCTGGGGTGGATGGCATGGGCTGTGGGTGGTGTTGGCGATGCTGTTCTGGGTGGATGTGTGGGGTACAGGTTATGTGAACCCTGTGGGTGGGAGAGGAATGTGGTTTGGAGTGTGGGTGAACGGTGTGAGGTGTGGGGCAGGGGGCTGTGCTGTTGAAGGGGCTTGCTTGGGTTGTGTTGGGATGAATGTTCTCCTGGAGTTGTGAAGAAGGTACGTGTGAAAGGACACATGGGATCTCAGGTGTGTATTTGGCTGAGGTGCTGGTGGGTGTACTTCGGGAGGCGTGTCGTGCTCAGGTGTCCGTTGTGGGAAGGTGCTGTAAGGGCGTATGTTCTGTTGACATTGTGCGTAAAGTGTTTTTGCGGAGCTGTTTGGTGTGAGGCGAAGGCTACACGCTGTTGGTGGTAACTGGGTATGTTGAGTTGGCCCAAAGTGTGAGTTGTGTGGATTCTGCAGGTGAGGTGGGGCGTGTGGGAAAGTGAGTGGCTTTGAGTGGGACTGCTCAGGCCCATAACGCAGTTAGAGGGACGATAAAAAGGATATCAGTGAGGTTTCGGAGCTGCGTCCACTATACCTTAGAACAATTCCCAGCCCGCCTTCCTCCGCTCTGGAGCCTTAGCGCTTGAAGACTACAATTCCCAGGGTGCCCCGCTCCCCACCAATCGGGAAAACGGTTAGCTTCAATGGGCGGGACTAGGGGCGGTGGTCCTGAAGGAAGCTCGGCCAATGGATGAGCCGCGTCGAATCGAAACCTATGCTGATTGCACGGAGGGCGATTGGATTCTTTGGCGCCTTGGTTCCAGTGGTGGGAGCGCGATGGGCGGGCGCAGTGACCAGTGAAAAGGCCAAGGGGAGGATTCAGAGGGCGTGGGCGGGGACAGGCGCTGAGTAGCAGGCGGTCCGCCCAATGAAGGGGAGACGGCGCGGGAGCGGGCCGGGCAAGGCGAGAAGAAGCGGGCCGCTGTGGTGGCCGAGTGTGCCATGGCGGAGCCCGTGCGGAGGCGCGGCCGGCGGAGCCGAGGCGGCGGTGTTGGCCGCAGGGCTCGGGGAAACCGGGGCGGCTGTGGCCGGCATCCTCCCGCCCAGCGGTCTCCGGCACGACATCCCCTGGACTCGGTGCTAGTGGACCTGATCACCGACAGCGACGAGGATATCCTGGAGGTCGAACCAGCGCGCGGCGCCGCGGACCCTGCTGAAGTACCGCTCCCGGAAACCCCCGTGCCGGCCGCGCCCCGGGACGACAGCGACAGCGACAGCGAAGGGGCCAACGCGCGGCCCGCAGGAGCTCCGCGGCTCCCGGTCAGGCGACGGCGGCGACTGCTGCTGGATCCAGGGGAGGCCCCGGTGGTTCCGGTTTACTCTGGGAAGGTGCAGCCAGGGCGCCGGGCGTCCGGGGAGAAGCTGGGTTTAGGGAGTGCTGAGGTTAGGGTTCAGGGGTTGGTCTTGGATCTTGGGGGACCACATAGAAGCCCTCTGCAGGGCTCCTGTGGTTCCCGCCGTTCCGAGGAGGTGAAGGGATTTGGGGTGTGTTAGGAGCTTGAGATTCCTGGGAGTTGGAGTCTTGGCGGCATAGACCGGCTAAGGGGTTCAGGGAGGAACTGGGACTGGGATTTAGGGCACATTAGAGTTTGAGGTTGGGGTCCATTGCTCGGGAAACCAAGAGGCTTGGTTATGGGGAATGAGAAAGAAGCTTGAGACCTGCGATCCATGGGGGTTCAGGGTAGACTGGGGAGATCCAGGAAGCTGTGGTCCCCAGGTGATGGGGTGGAGCTAGGGGAACTGGGCTTCCCCTAGGAATCTTGGATAGAGGGATGGCTACCATCCTAGTAAAAGAGAACTAAACTCATCTTCCAAGTACCTGAGTGTGCTACAGTTTTGGATCCTGGGAAAGCCTGACAGGCCCCCAGGAGGGGCTGGAGTCCTGGGGCCCTGAGAAAGGGTGTGGTGCCTGCACCTCAGGGAGGACTTGAGATGGAGAAAGCCTGGGTATCAGGAAAGAATCACCTGTAGATTTCCCTTTCGGTAGAGCGAGGGCTTGGGACTGACCCTCCCACTCTTCTTGATCTTTGCAGGTGAAAAGCAGCCTTCACCTCATCCCAGATCACCTGTCTCTTCTGAAATTCTGCCCCCCAGGGCCTGAGGAAGGTAAGGGAGGGCTTCCAGGAAGAGTTGCCCCCAGGTTGGCCTCTGGGAGGAGACTTCCTGGAGTTTACATCCCTTCAGACACTTGTCTCCTAAGGCTCAGGAGTAGAACACAGGAGAGGTGACACCTGCATCCTTGCTAGAGAAAGGCTTCAGTCCGGAAAGGAGCTGGGGTTTTAAGCAAAGATGTAGCAGACTTAGAAATCGTTTCAAACCATCCTCTGCCCAACTCTAGAGGGCATGAGAGAGTGTGATGATATTAGATTTCTGGGTCCCACCTCCAGAGATCCTGATTCTGTAATCTTGGGGAACAGAGATGGGGTTGAGGATCTGTAACATCTTAATGCATTTCATTACCTCTGCAGCAAGTTTCCAGCACACTCTGGAGCTAGTAGGGTATTTTTCAACTCTTACCAGGACTGTGTAGCGTTTGTCCCAACCTAGGGGATGTGATCTTTGGAAACCAGCCACCCAAAGGCAGAGTGAATGGGAATTAACTGTTACAAGGAAGTGAATACAAGTCTTGAATCACGACTACTGTAACATGAGGGAGTGTGGTAGAGTGATGAAGAGGGCAAGTACTACCTAATTGTAGCACAATAATGTAAGTACACTAAATGAAGCTGAATGTGAGAATGATAGAGGGGGGAGGGCTGGGGGTACAAACGAAACCAGAAGAAAAGATAGACGGTAAAGACTGAGATGGTATAATCTAGGAATGCCTAGAGTGTATAATGATAGTGACTAAATATACAAATTAAAAAATGTCTTTACATGAGGAAGAACAAAGGAATGCTAATATCGCAGGGTGTTGAAAATAGGTGGTATTTCATATTTTTTTATTAATTAAAAATTACAAGAAACACAAACATCCTTAATATATGCTCATTCTGTTCTACATATATAATCAGTAATTCACAATATCACATAGTTACATATTCATCATCATGATCATTTCTTAGAACATTTGCATCAATTCAGAAAAAGAAATAAAAAGACAGCAGAAAAATAAGACAAAAACAGAAAAAGAAAAAAAAATTTTTACATACCATACCCCTTACCCCTCCCTTTCATTGATCACTAGCATTTCAAACTAAATTTATTTTAACATTTGTTTCCCCTATTATTTATTTTTATTCCATATGTTGGTATTTCATATTTTAAAACTTCACCTTATGTATGAGACTAAAGAAAAAAATGTTTATTTGGTACAGAATTTATATTTTGACTAGGGCATTTCTTAATATAACTTATATGGACAGTTTAATTGAATGTCATAAGTATGTGGAACCTTGAATAGGACATGAGATTTTGTAGGTTTGTCCAAGTGATGCCCCGATAAATCCCAGATGATTTGAACAGTGAATAAAAAAGTATTTGCAAAGTCCCCTTGGGGGAATAGTGAGAAAGGGAGAAAATTCAGCGTCCCCATTTGGAGAATTCCTGATATTCTTACAAGCAGTGGGGACAGCCAGGTCAATGGGCCGAGCCCTCAGTCTTGGAGTTTGTTCATATGAAATTTATCCCTTCAAGGGGTAGACTAAGCCTACTTAAAATTAGGCCTAAGAGTCACCCCCAAGAGAACCTCTTTTGTTGCTCACATGTGGCCTCTCTCTCTCAGCCAACACGGCAGCTGAGCTCACCGTCCTCCCCCTTTCTACATGGGACATGACTCCCAGGGGTGTAAACCTCCCTGGCAACATGGGACTGAAATCCTAGAATGAGCTGGGACTCAGCATCAAGGGATTGAGAAAACCTTCTCAACCGAAAGGGGAAAGAGAGAAATGAGACAAAATGGAGTGTCAGTGGCTGAGAGATTTCAGAGTGGAGAGGTTATCCTGGGGGTTATTCTTATGCATTTTGTAGATATCCCCTTTTTAGTTTAAGGTCTACTAGAGAGGCTAGAGGGAAGTGCCGGAAACTGTAGAGCTGTGTTCCACTAGCTATGTTTCTTGAAGATGAATGTGTGATGATATAGTTTTCGCAGTGTGACTATGTGATTGTGAAAACCTTGTGTCTGATGCTCCATTTATCTACGATATTGACAGATGAGTAAAAAATAATATGGATTAAAATAAATAAATAATGGAACAAATATTAAGGTAAATTGAATAGATTGAAATACTAGTGAACGATGAAAGGAAGTGGTAAGGGGTATATATAAAAAATAGGGGAAACAAAGAGACCTGGGTTCAATTCCTGTTGCCTGCCCGTTCCAAAAAAATATATATATATTGAGTAGATGGAAATACTGTGCTCAGTGAGAGGGAGGGGTAAGGAATATGGTATATGTGAGTTTTTTTTATTTTTCTGAGGTGATGCAAATGTTCTAAAGAATTATCATAGTGATGACTGTACTACTATGTGATGATATTGTGAGCCATTGATTGTACACCATACATGGAATGTCTGTATATGTTAAGAATGTTCATGTCTGTATGTTGTTTTGGTTTGATAATACAAAAAAAAAAAGAGAGTGTTCAGACTTAGGAGCCTGCTGGGTTGGATTCGAATCCCAGCTCTGCCCCTTAAACTGTGTGACCATGGGGAAGTTGCTTAATCTCTCAATGAGGAAAATGGGGCTAATAGTGGGCTTATGTCAAAGGATTTGGGTAGGAATTAAAGGGAATAGACAGACAGATAGATAGATGGATAGATAGATAGATAGACAGACAGACAGTTAGGTAGATAGATAGATAGATAGGATGCTTCTGTGGTTTTCTATGTGGCATGGCGCGGCACCTGGAACATGGCCATGCTCTGTGAAAGGTAGCTGTCTGTGTCCCTGCTGCTCCCAGGGTGGTCTTTGGGCCCAGCAGTGTTGGGCAGTTCCTGGGAGCTAGTTAGACATGCAAGCTGACAGCTTCCCGTGTTTAGTTAGGACAGGATTTCTCAACCTTGGCCCTACTGATCTTTGAGACCAGATAATTTATTGTGGGGGTTGTCCTCTGTGTTGTTGGATGTTTAGCTGTATCCCTGACCTCTACTCAGATGCCAGCAGCATTTCCCAGTTGAGACCATCAAAAATGCCTCTGGACACTGCCAAATGCCCCCTGGGGGAGAAAAATTACTCCCAATTGAGAACCACTGAGTTTTCTTTTTTAAAAAATCATTTTGTTTGCACAGTATTTATTTATTTATTTTTATTAATTTTTAAAAAAAATTACAGAAAAGAAACACAAACATTCTTAATATGTGATCATTCCATTGTACATATATAATCAGTAGTTCACAATATCATCACATAGTTGTATATTCATCATCATGATCATTTCTTAGAACATTTGCATCAATTCAGAAAAAGAAATAAAAAGACAACAGAAAAATAAAACGAACACAGAAAAAGAGATTATACATACCATACACCTTACTCCTCCCTTTCATTGATCACTAGCATTTCAAACTAAATTTATTTTAACATTTGTTCCCCCTATTATTTATTTTTATTCCATATGGTCTACTCATCTGTTGACAAGGTAGATAAAAGGAGCATAAGACATAAGGTTTTCACAATCACACAGTCACATTGAGAAAGCTGTATCATTATACAATCATCATCAAGAAACATGGCTACTGGAACACAGCTCTCTATATTTTCAAGCAATTCCCTCCAGCCTCTCCATTTCCTCTTGGATAACAAGGTGATATCTACTTAATGCGTAAGAATAACCTCCAGGATAACCTCTCGACTCTGTTTGGAATCTCTCAGCCATTGACATTTTGTCTCATTTCACTCTTCCCCCTTTTGGTTGAGAGGGTTTTCTCAATCCCTTGATGCTGGGTCTCAGCTCATTCTAGGGTTTTTCTCAATCCCTTGATGCTGAGTCTCAGCTCATTCTAGGAATTCTAGACGTTGCCAGGAAGGTCCACACCCCTAGGAGTCATGTCCCATGTAGACAGCGGGAGGGTGGTGAGTTTGCTTGTTGTGTTGGCTGGAGAGAGAGGCCACATCTGAGCAACAAAAGAGGTTCTCATGGGGGTGACTCTTAGGCCTAATTTTAAGTAGGCTTGACCTATCCTTTGTGGGGTTGAGTTTCATATGAACAAACCCCAAGACTGGGGGCTCAGCCTATAGCTTTGGTTGTCCGCACTGTTTGTGAGAATGTCAAGAATTCAACTTGGGGTGATTGAATTTTCCCCCGTTCTCACCATTCCCCAAAGGGGACTTTGCAGATACTTTTCCGCTCACTGATCAAATCACTCTGGGATTCATCAGGGCATCACTCTGGA
>PVIY010039233.1:0-23262 GCA_004026745.1 Myrmecophaga tridactyla
CTGCCAGGGTTCTCGGCTGGCCTGGGGAGGGTGGAGCTGTGAACTAGTATCACGCAGATCCCCTTTCCTCAGCCCCCAAACTGAGTCTCTGCCAAGTTCAGGAGCTCACCAAGCCATCCTGCAAAAGCAGAGGCAAGGACTGAGCTCTTGAAGCGACTGGATGGGCTCCAACCCCACCTCCACTGCCTGCTAGCCATGTGACCCTGGACCAGTCCTTTCCACATGGGTTGTTAGGAGAACGAAAGGAGGTGCTGGGCCTGGGGGTGTCTGTAACAGGGGTGGCTGAGACCATGCTGGCCTCCTGAGGCCAAGATGCAGGGCCCTCTGGCCAGGCACGGCTGGACACCCACACCCACACCCACAGAGGATTCAGGGCTCCTCGGCCAAGGCTGGCAGATTAAGCTGGAGAGAGACTTGGTAGCAGCTGCTGCTTGGATACTGGATCCTCCTCCGCCCTGGGGCCCCTGGGCCCACATGTCCTCCCCTTGGGCCTTCCCTGAGCATCAGGCACCCTCACTCACGCCCGTTCCGGCCCAGCATCATCATAAACGGAGCCTCCCACAGCTCAATGTCCGGCCTTGTTGGGTCGGCCTTTCCCTTCATTCCCCGGAAGCTTCCCAGCCACGCTCCAGCTCATAGTGACCACCCCTCCTCCAAACGCCCAGCTCTGTGCTGGGCGGGGGCAGACTTGCGCTCAACTCCTGCTAGCTGACCTTGCAAGAATCTCTGACACTGAGGATCAGTGAGGCCTAAAATCCCAAAGTTCACACATCGCAGAGGCAGGATCTGAACCCTCCCTTTAGTCCTGACGGGCCCTGAAACACCGCAGGGTGCTAGTGGGTGCAACTGCCCCAGGACTGGGGCTTCTCCTGGCCCTAGGGCCATGGGTGGCGGGCAGGGCAGGGTGGTCAGTGCAGAGCTTCCCACCTGTCCACCGCCACCATCCTATCTGTTCCTCCCTCCTAGAACTTCCACCACAACAGCCTCTGTCCGGAACGGCTCAGCCTGTGGTGACCTCTACAGAGGTCTGGTGAGAGGGGGAGTTGGGGGCCACCTCCATGCCTCAGTTTCCTGGGCTGTGAATCAAGGTACTCACTGCTATGGACACAGGGTCCAGGGAGCAGGGGAAGGTGTGTACAGCACCCGCCCAGGTGCCCACGGGCCGCGTGGCATTTGGTCCCCATTCCCCTTGCTCAAGGGTTTACCCTTCACCAGCCAGCGCCTCCCATGTATGTCCTGTGTGCCAAGCACGGTCCCTCTGGCATGGAGCTGAACTTCTGGAGGGCAGGAATCTTTTCCTGAAAGTTTTTACACATGCTGAGCATGCAGTGCTCACAGCAGGTACTTAAAAAAAAGGCAAGAATCAAGAAAAGAATGAAGGGACTACCACCCTGGAGTGGAGTGGCAGAGTGGGAGAGTGCACAGGCTATGTTCTGGGGTCCCTCTGATTTAAAGCTGGGCCCCTCCTTGACCCTGCCAAGAGGGGGTCGAGTCACTCATCTGTGATCGAGGACAATCCAGGAAGGCAGGGATGAAGGAGAGGGAAGCTCGCACCTAGTGGATGCTGGCTGAGGACGTCATACCCCCTGCACCATCATGGCTAAGGGCCCTGCATGTGCAGGGGGTGGGGAGGATCTGCTTTGAGGCCAAAAAAGAAAAGCAGAAGGGACACAGTGAAGATGCAGCTTGGGTGACAGAGCAGGGATCGCCCTTGATAAACCACCTGCTCCTTCTGAGCCTGTTTCTTCATCTGAGAAATGCAGATAAGGTCCTGTAATCTAATCCTAACCCTAAATTCCGCCATGCGGCATTGTTATGGACGAGAAGGCAAGCACATGACAGCGCTCTGTCCCCAGAGCACCCGGACATAGGGGAGGGCAGGCCCTGCCATCCCCAAGCCATGCGCTGTCTTGTTTCTAAAGAAACACGTTTGCCAGGGAGCTGGGGGCAGAATGAGGGACCGAGCATGGGGCAGACAGATGCCCTTTCAGCAAAAGCAAGATCGAGCCTCTCACTTGAAACACTGTAGGCCATAAATATATTATGTTTACATCTCAAAAAAGGTCAGAAAAGAAACTGGCAATGAATTTCAGCTATCAGTTACATCACTCAACATATACTTCAAAAACAAAACCAAAAAGCCCCCATAACTGCCAAGGAAGACCAGACATCCAGCAAATGCTGGGGGTGGGGAAGGGGGCACTGAGAACTCTGAGCAGCTTGGGGAGTGCTGTCTGGGTCTGGGCAGACCCACCCCCGCTGCGACCCTGGGTGGAGGGGGGCTTGGTCAGGGACAGCAGTGCATTCAGAGCCTGGGCTGACAACCCCGGAACACTGCACTGGGATCTGGCGTGGGGATCCAAACTCAGTCACTCACCTACCCCTGGGACATGCAGGTCTCCTGACACACCTTTGAGCCATATTTACGATTCACATGTGCCCTGAGTCAGATTTTCCAGAGTCTCAGAGATTGTTTTTTTGCCTACCAGATGGAGCCTGCCTCCCCAGAGCAGTGGAAAGAGGGAAAAGAGCAGGAGGAAGAAGGAAACCTAGAAGGTGCTGGTCTTCCACTGGCTGCTGATATGTGTCCACAATCCTACCTGGTTCGTGTGTGTGTGTGTTTGTGTGTGTGTGTGTGTTTGTGTGCATGTGGTTGGCCAATAAGACACAAAGGTCTTGAGTACCCAGAGCCAGGTACTGGGTGCTTACAATTCAACTGGGGGCTTTTCAATAAAAGCAATAAATAAGTAAATGTACCCCCGAGGTCGTGTCTATGTGTCACCGTGTCTGTGTGCTTCTGGGTGCATGCGTCAGCAGAGGGCTTCTGGCCGCTGCCCAGGGGTGGCTTTCGGGCTCTCAGCCAGCAGCACTGCAGCCGTCAGGGCCTGTTTTGGTGGGCTCCCACTGAGTCCGTCACTGAATGGGGATCCGCGGGGTACACAAGAGAGCCTGGCTTTGTGCCAGCAGGTTCCCAGGGGCCTGGTGTGTGGCTCCTGCCTAATGGCCCCAGCAGAGAGCAGGGAGAAGAAACTTCAGCCCCAGGGATCCTCTCAAGTCCTGCTCATGGCGTCGTGGCTCAGGGAAGCCAAAGGAGCAGAGGCCTGGGGGCCTTGGGCCCTGCTGTCTACCTGCTGGGAGCCCTTGGATGGTTTCTTCCACTCTAGGGCCTCAGTTTTCCTATGTAGAATCTAGGGCCAAATGGGGGGTATATTCTCTCTAATGCCCTCTCAGCACTTGTGATCTACAAGGGCTGAGATCTGACCAGCAGACACGACTGTGGACGGCACGAGGGGGTGGCGGAGAGCTCGAGCTCGCTGCGGCCTACGAGCATCGGGCACGCTCCCTGGGCCCAAGACGCACGGTTCCAGGGGGAACTGAGGACAGGCAGGGACGGCGACGTGCCCAGACCCACCGCCGGCGGGGACGGGCAGCCCTCACCTGGGAAGGCGTTGATGTCGATGACGGCGTGCTGCCCCGTCTGGTTGTTGATGATGATGTCGATGCCGAAGAGCGACACGCCCAGCGCCTGCCGCAGGGCCCGGGACAGTTCACGGATTACCTCGTCGCTCGGCCGCTCGAACACGCCCTCGATCTTGTCCAGCTGCGACACAGACACAGAATCAGGCCACGGTGTGTATGGGGGGGGGGGCGGGCAGCAGAGCGAGACCGACCGCAGAAAGTGCTGGATGCCTGCGAGGGTCACAAGCCCGGAGGCGGGTGGGCCAGGGCTGCAGAGCACAGGAGCCCCAGCCTAGATGCGGACTCGGGGCTTTCGGCCTCTAATGCAGGGAGGAAGGGCTCAGGAAGGCAGTGTGGGGCAGGGACAGTTGAGCTGGGCCTTGAAAACGGGAGGGTCTGGGCAGGGGACAGAACACGAGAGGTGCCCAGACGAGGGCACGGCAGAAACAATAGTGTAGGCACAAGAATGGGCTGGAAAGCGTTATGTGCGGCTGGGACCCAATCAGGATGGTGGTGGGGGAAGATGGAGGCAGCTTTCCTCAGTGTCACCCACCCACTCCCATCACCTCTAGGATTTGGGGACCTTTGCTGCCCTCAGCCTCGGGGGCTGGGCACACTAACCTCCCCTTCACAGCAAGTGGCTGACCCCACTCCCTTCCCAGGTGCTCCAGAGAAAGCTGCTCTGCTGCTCCCACTTGCCTCCCGGGGCCTGAGTCCAGCTGTTAGGAAGCTTCCATGGGGCTGGGCGCCTGCAGCCCACAGGTCCCTCCCCTGCCTTGGAGCCCACGCCTGTGCTGTTCCTTCTCTGCACAAGGCGCGGCTGACCTGGGACCAGCACATGTCCCAGAGTCTCCAAGCAGGAGGGGAACGGACTGGATCAGACTCTGGAAATCAAGTGGTCTGTATTCAATCCTGCGGTAATGTCTGACCCGAGGGGAAGCAGCTGGCCTCCAGGCCTCAGTTCCCTTATCTCTGAGAAGGACTAATCATACCTCCACCCTCGACTTCTGGGAGGAGTGATGAGACCACTGGTGGGGAAGGGGAAGCACACGCCCTGAGGAGAGGGGCTGTGGGATCCGAATCCCGAGGCAGGGAGGGCATCGCATCATCTCTCCGTCAGCAAAAGAGAATTCACACATGGCACTCAATAAACACTGGAGTCCTGGGAGCCGGGGATGGGGGGTGGGCTCGGGGACCAGAGAACGGGGTAGCCGATGTATCAGAAGTCGAGGTGAAGTTGGGTCAAAACCGTACAACTAGCACATGACTCAGCAATCCCACCCCTAGATATCTAAGCAAGAGAACTGAAATCAGGGACTCATCCAGCAACTTGTACACAAGTGTCCACGGCAGCATTAGTTACAACTGCTAAAAGGTGGACACAACCCAAGGAACCATCAACAGATGAGTGGAAAGGATAGCCCAGCACTACAGTGGAACATTATTCAGCCATAAAAAGGAATGAAGTTCAGTTACATGTGACAACATGGATGAACCCTGAAAACATTACAACAAGTTAAATAAGCCAGACACAAAAGGCCAGACACCATAGGTTTCATTTATATGAAATGTTCAGAAAAGGTAAATTCAGAGTGGTGGTTGTTAAGGGCTGCGGGAGGGAAATGGGGAGTGACTGGTTAAAGGCTACGGGGTATCTTGTCATGATAATGTTCTGGAACCAGGGAGAGGTGGTGACTGCCCAGCATTGTGAATATATTAAATGCCAAGGGACCTTTTCACTTTAAAATGATTAATTTTACGTTACATGAATTACATCTCAATTTAAACAACATAGGTGAAGCTGGGTCAGGGGGCTGGGGACAGAGCCCTGGGCCCCAAGGACAAATGGCCTTTACCCCAGCACAGGAAGCAGAAATGGTTAGCGGGAACATGCAGACACATGCTGAAGAGGGAGCCCACAGCTGGGTACCAGCACACCTGCTGCCAAAGCCACCCCAGCCAACTCCGCAGAACTGGTGGCCCCTGTGCCCTGGTCCCTCTGCCTGGGCTTCTCAGCCCAGAATAGTGCCAGCCTGGCTATCAGGGGCACTGGTTACTCCAGGATCCTCAGCTCTGGAGACTCTCCCAGTCTCTCTTCCCCGTGGGGCCAGTTCAGCTGCTGCAAGAGGCTTCCCAGGTCTGGTCTCACAGCCACATCAGAGAACCAGGCCGGTGCCGCCCATTTCCCGCTGTATGTTCTGAGCTGACACTTCTTCCTCCTGGGCCTCATTTGTTCACGTGAATAAATAGGCAATAAAAACACTTGTGCCATGGGATTGTGGCAAGGGTCAAGGCAGATCATGGTTAAGGCTGGCGGCTGGGCCTGGCAGCAAGGGGGCTGGGGCTGCTGCAGAGGGAGACCCCTCCCACCCACTGTTTACAAAACTCTTCCTCCGCTCAGCTAAGGAATCTCAGAGATCCTTCTAGAACCATTTCATGATCTGAAACCAAACATTCACCTAGGACAAGGTCCTGGCAAGGAAATCCTGCCTGTGGGTTCCAGACAAGAACAACTCAATGACATCTGGGAAAACAGGGAGGGGGTGGAGGACTTGAGGAGGTGCCCGTGGGGGTCGCCCTGGTTGCCTCGCCACCCGCGTCCCAGCTGCCAAGCTAGAGCACTTCGTGTGGGCCAGGCACCATCATGGGTGCTTCCCATAGGGTGAGGGGCTCTCCCGACTGTCCTATGGGGTAGGATGAGGAGGAGGGGACAGACCGCACCCATCACCTGACAGCGGCTCTCACAAGCTAAAAAGGAGTTGGGGACTGGAAGTTGGGTGGGGGGACTAGGCCCACCCTTGGGGGCATGCGGGACTGCAAGGCCAGGGCAGGGCTTCATGCACAGGCCTCCTAGGGAGGTCAACAGGGACCCAAGGAAGCCCTGGAGGGCACAGGGCGGCAAGCACAGAGCAGGTCCAGGATGCCCAGAGTAGGGACAGGGCCATATGCGTCAGGCTGGCTCCTCCACCAGGGGCTGCGGGCATGCAGATGGGCTTGTGCCCATATGGAAAGGATGATGGTTGATTGCATCTCCCTTTCTATTTTTAAATGTTGTTGGTCTCAGGGGATTCCTAAACAACGGTCATGCTCTGAAGGAAAAACTGGGGTTGGTAGGGAAGGACCTGTATGTCTTCAGGCTGACCCCACCCCATGTCACAGATGGGGAAACTGAGGCCGAGTAGTTGAGAAGTACCCAAGAAGGAGGCTCTGGGTGGTCAGTCGTGTGTCCTGCCCCTCAGTGGCCCTCCTGGCATCAGCTAACAGCCTCAGATGGCCACCAGCCTGCACGGGGTGAGGGACTGGCAGAGAGGGCCCCCAGGGGCCAGCTGGTCAGTCTGAGCAATGCTGAGTCCCCACCACCCACTCGCGGAGTCACAGGACGCATGGCCAACCCGGGCTCTGAGATGCCTCACAGGAGTAAACCCTGTTCACCTGGGTTGGTCTAAAGTTTCTATAGCCTAGAAGACTACAAAGCTTCCCTCCTCTTACACTGAACACCCGCTTACATCTTGTAATGTACACAGCCAGGCACTAAGAGTTCTGCAGCAAAAAAATGTTATGAGGATCCAGGTGTTCCCAAAGCTCCCTCTTCCACAGAGCTTGTTCCGAGGAACATCTACTAACATCTTGAGGACGGGGGTGCTCCCTGCAGGTCCCTGCTTGGGCTCTGTTGAGTCCTCAGTGCACAGCCAGCCTCTCCAAGGAACAGAACTAAACAGAAGCTAGGAAGAGACAGGCTGCCTGGGCTCCAGGATCAGTAACACAAGGTGAAGCTAAGAGTGGGTGTGGGGGGTAGGGGTGGACAAGATTGGAGGGAGTGAGGCCAGGGGTAAAGTCAAAAGGGATGGAGGGGGTGAGGCTAGAGGGTGGCTATGGACAGAGAGAGTAAATCCAGTACTGTGGGGTGGACAGGGATAGAGAGGGTGAGGCCGGTGGCATGGGGGTCGGCTGTAGCTCTTGTTAGTGAGACCAGCCCAAGGACAGTGAGGACCCGGCACCATCCCCAGATAACCAGGGCTGATGGGATCCTGGGGCGCAGGAGGCTCTGCAGAGAACTCTGCATTCAGGAGAAGTGCTCACTGCTCTTGAGAAAAAGCTAAAGGGTCTCTCAGTGATTTCTGTTGGCAGACGGTTGTCCCAGGAATCAGCAGCAAGGTGAGAGATCCTCCAATTCCTGGAAAAGCCGGCTTTGGCATCAGCCAGATCTGGGGTCAAATCCCTGCCCTGTCACCGTGTGAATTGCTGTGTGGACTTGGACCAGTCACTTGGCCTCTCTGAGCACCAGCTCCCCTCCTGGGGAAGATGGCGTTGCTTGTCCCTCCTCTGCAAGGCTGGTGGAGGCGTCACCAGGCAGCTGGTATGAAGCCTGGTACACAGCAACCTGCGCTGAATGCCTGCCATCATTCTTAGTACCACTGAGCTGGGTGGAGCAGTTGGAGGGAGGGGGGTTCTTACTGAACCAGGAGGACAAGGAAATAAAAGGAAAAGCTGAGATGATGTTGGTCCCCCTGCCCTTGTTTTAAATCAGGGTGAAGGCAGACTAGAAAGCAGGCCTGCAATCTCCACATGGGGAGAAGTCAGAAAATCTTCCCACCAAATGACCCAGGGATAGCACACCTTCCCCTGGGCCCCGGAGAGCACACCCCTCAGATGTGTGCCCAGGTGCAGCTGTGCCGGCTGCCAGGAGCAAAAGACGGGAGGTCCTGGCACAGGGCAAAGCTCCTGGGTAGGCGGGGTACATACCGCGGTCAGGACTGAGGATGACTCTGGCTTGGACACGTTGTGGCTGTTGAAGAAGATGGATTCACGGTCTGAAGGAGACAAAGACAGGAAGGCGCCTGTGAACCTCAGGGCAGGCAAGCAGCTCCGCCACCCACCACCAGGGGGCAGTGCCACTCCAGCCATGGGCATTGGGCTCAAGGGAGCCATCAGCGGCCAGCGGGGACTCTGGCCAGCTGAAGGCCAGTTTGGTCTACTCCACAATGAACTGGGCCCCATCAGAACCTGTTTTGCTCTTTCTTCCCATATAAAGATGATAGGCTTTACAAGCCTCCCTCCACTACCATCTGACAGTATGGAGCCTGATTTCCCCAATACCCAAGGCCCGTTCCCAAAGCATGTCTTATGGATGTCACCAAAAAGCAGACTAATGGGGAAAGAGGGGGGCTAAGTAAGTAAGAAAGGCTGCGTACCTAAATATCAGAGGCCCCAGAACACCTAGGGTAGAGAGGTCTGTATCCTCTCCCCACCCACACGCCCCACCCTTCCCAGCACTGGCCCATGGAACTCTCTTTTGAGGTAGCACTCCAGGACATGCTATGGAGAAGTGGCCAGGCTGCCATTTGCCAAGTGAGCACTTCAAATGCAGAGTTCTATTGTTCCCCAGCTGTGTAGGGAGGAAGACAGGGAATCAGAACATGGCCTTCCATAGGATCCATCCAAGAAAGCCCAGAGAATGATGTGCTTGCTTTTGGAAGTTGCCATAGCCCGAGGACACTGCACCTCCCACCGCCACCGCCCCCCCGCCGCCGTCTCATACTACAGCCTGCCCTCCAATCACACCTCTCGGGGGGCACCTGGAGGGGCCAACCCACCCCAAGAGGAATGACGGCAAGAAGGAGACCGTGCGCTTGCCCATCCCACAGCAGAAATGACCTCGGGAGGACAAAGCATGGCCAGCCAGGCGATCGGACAGAAACCTGCTCTCAAGCACTTGGGAGCATGGGATGAGAATGCATGAATCACAAAATCCTGGCGCCCCAGGGTCCTGAGTTACGGGAAAGGCTATCTAGTCCATCACCAGTCCATTGCCTCCCCAAGGTCGACACAGATGCTCCTGGCAGTGAGCCTCCGAGCAGTCCAGCAGGCTGTGCTTGGATCCTTCCAGGGCGGCCACTGCCCATCCCTGGGACCTAGGCCCCTGAGCACAAGAACAGGAAGGGTGCGGGTGGAACGCCATGGTGGGCTGGAGCTGTGGGTGGCTCTCTCTCCAGTTACCCTCCCCCCAACTCCCACCACCCATAGCTCAAGGGCTACACGGCGCCGCGACAATCATGCATCAGGAGGTGATTTGGGCGGAGGCCGGGCAGGCAGGCGCTGAGATGTACCTGGCATCTTTCCCGCTAGAGGGGCACAAAGGCCACCCGCTGCCCCGGTGTGCCTGACAGTCCTCCCGCTCCGACCAGAGCCAGTCCAGACAGGGGGCACGAGAGACGGTCCTGGGGAGGAGCCTGGGGAAAATAAAAACCCTGCAGGGCTTGTGCAAAGTGGCTGCTGGCCAGGAAGAGGCAGTCCCAGGTCAGAGGTCAGAGCAGAGTCCACGGAGCTGGCAGGTCACGGTGGTCTTCTGCAGGCCCAGCCCCACCAAGTCAGGGCACCTTCCCTCCCACACTCTTTCAGGTCCTTTAGGCAGAACAGCCTGAGGGGAGGGGCAGGGCCACCATGGCAGGACTTCAGGAGGCAGGTAGACACAGCCAAGTTCAGGGAAGCTGGGAAACCTACAGGTGCCACAGGGCAAACGCCAGGGCTGCCAGGCTAGAGGAAGGAAGGGAATGAACTGGGACACAGAAGGGTCTAACGAAGGCCCACAGAATTGGACAGACCATGTCACCCAACAGCTTATTGCAGCAAGAAGGACAAAAGTCTGGACCATTCCAAAAGGGACTGCTTTCTCCCCCTCAGATAACTCTGTCATGGGGAGCTCTGGTCACAGGACAGCTCAGCAGGGCAGTGAGAAGACATCCTGGGCTCAGCACTTTTCTCATGTGTCTGAGCAGATAGCAGGGATAGCTTCCAGCCTCTCCCGGTGATCCAAGAGACTTTGGGAAGATGAGGTGGTGAAAAGGGTCAGAGCCCCAGGAAAGAGGCTTGGTCACAGGTTCCCTGGTACCCAACTCCCTGGATGATCCCCAGGATCCTCTGAGGCACACCAACAGGCCTGGCCAGTCCCTGCTCCCAGAGAGACCATGGCCAGGCCTGGAGCACAGAAGTGCCCTGGCTTTCAGGAGCCCATCCATTCTCTGCTCCCCAGACTAGGCCCGAGACACATAAAACCCAGGGGGAGAACCACCGCCATCTTCCTGCAGGGGAGGATGGGTGAAGGAGCACAACAAAAAGAGTGTTTACCTTTGTAGGTCCCACTACAAAGGACCACTTGCAAAACAAGTTCAAAGAAGAAGTGCCAAGACTATCAGCTCCCAAAAGATCCAGCAACTCAGCAGTGCAGACATGAGCTGAAAGCCAGAGGCCACACTGCCTTCAGCCTCGTTTGCTTTTTCTCTACCTCTCTGGGTTTCCCTCTTAAAGGAGGGCCATGTCATAGTGCTGCAGAGGGTGGCCCAAGCTTCTGCCTGTTCTCTTAGGGAGTCGGTGTGGCTCGCTTTTCTGAGTGGCTCCCCAGGACCCACTCTATTTCCTCTGGATTCCCTTAGCTCAGGCTGCAACTAACCCTTCTATTAGCTGTTTCCTTGGCTGTTGTTTCTCCCACTAGAACATAAGCTCACGAGGGCAAGAAGCTCAGATCATTATCTTGTTCCCCATGGGATTCCCAGTACCTCACACACGGCTGGGCACACGGTTGGTTCAATAAATGCCATATTTCATAGGGTCTAAGATGTGCTAGATAGATTAGGGTTTACAAACTACTATCTGCAATTTGTAAATAAACGGTTTTAGTAAATAAAGTCGTAATGGAACACAGCCATGCCCATTTGTTGACATATTGCCTCCAACAGCTTTGTGGCATTGAATAGTGTGATGGAACCGAAAATATTTACCAACTGGTCCTTTGTAGAAAATGTGCTGACCACTGCTCTGCACTGTGAGAAGTACCCTTCTTTTATGTACCCCTAAGGGGAAAAAAAAGCCCCAAGATGAAAAGCATCATAGAGGACCCCTACTTAAAGCTGGGAGCCTAAGGGGCTGCATCCTTGGAATGAAGGTCAGTGAGAAATAAGCCCGCTAGACAGAAAGGAAGAGCAAAGAAACCAGCTCAGCTCAACCCTTGCATGGGGTGAGAGAGGGAAGCACCTCCCCCAAGAACTTAAAGCACAGGCAGAGAATACCAAACGCTCTCCGTGACTGGCATAAGCAAACATGCTCTTCTCTGTAAGAACATGACTTCAGTTCCATGGTTTCCCTTCGACAGCAAATGCAAGAGGCCATGGTTCTAAGACACACAGACGTAACAAAACAGAACAAAAGCCATGCACTTGGAATCAAACGAAAATAGCTGTTATGTGTCCATCCAGGTCCAGAAAACTCCCACGAAGGAGGAGCACCATGTCCTGCATGGACGTGGGAAGCTGTGGAACTGGCCATGCCAGGCAATGGGAAGCAGAAGGTCCAGGTGGGGCCTGGGAAAGAGATCAAAGCCTCCAAGGCTGCCTTGTCAGTTAGTCCAGCTTAAAAAGCAGGTGCCATATTATGCTTCCCACCAGGTCACAGGGCGTGTAAGCGATGAGACAAAAACCACACCAGCTCCCTGGCACGGTGCCCTGAAGACATGGACCCAGAGTCCGCTTGGAGGGACGGATAAAAACAAATAACGCTGAAAGTTACTCAGTTTAGTAAGAATGCCTCCTGCTTGCCCACAGTTCATACAAAAAGAGTCCTCCAGACATGTGTCTGCTCTCTTCCCCCGAGACTGTCCCACCAGTGGGACCAGTGCAAGGATGGGGATCCTGAACCCGGAAAACTCAGCCTCGAGTCCTGGAGCCCCAGGCCTGGCTGGCAGGGCTGCCTGCACTCAGAAGAAAAGTGAAAATAGACACATGTTTCCAAGCTGTCAGCTCTCTGTACTGTGTTAATGGCAAGAAAAATGTTGTCCAGGGGAAGAACAGCTAAGAGGGGAAGATGAGAACAGATGAACTTAATTCAAGAGTTTTTTTAAAAGCCCCAAGGTGTGGATGGTGACAGTAAGCCCCAGAAGGAGAGGTTCCTGTTGACTCAGATGGAGATGAACAGCCTGGGTGTCTCAAGGCATCCAGCACTGGTGAGTTTCTCTTACAGAGATAAATGTACAATGTGTGTGAACAAACCACACTAGGGCAACCGAATGTCCTTCCAAGGACACCTCGTGGAAAGCTCAAGATCTCCGGAACTTGTCTTAGAGATGCCCTCACAATCATTAGAACATTTTTTTGAGCAGCCCCAATGTTGGCAAGTCCTTGAGTCAGTTTTTGAAACGGCCAAGGGGGGTGCCAGGCCTGGTGATCTGGGCGAGCAGCTGGATGGAGGAAAGCTCTGGGCACAAAGTCCCTCAGCTGGGGTCTGCAGGCTGTCCTCTCAAGGACCACCTAAATGACCCCAGATGATGGCAGTGCCATGCAAATAATACCTCCTGATGCATCTGAGGGATGCCCAGCGACCACCATCCTGACAAACTCCTCAGCCCTGGAGGGAGGCACGGCAGGGAGACTGCACCCACTCTGGGCTAGCCATGGGTCCCAGGATTAGGAAGTCCTTACAGCCCAGGGCTGCTGACCCCCGCTGGAGCACTGAGTCACCTCAGCAGCTGCAGAAGCAGCAGGTAACTTAGCCTCAGTGTCCACATTTGGAAAACGGTATGACGAGCTGGGGGAGACACAAGAAATTAGTCAGGATTCTCCCCAGCTCAAAAGATGTGACGTCCTCTCCTCCTTCACTCCCGGGCAGGTGGGTGATTATGCCTGATCCTGCGTAGAGCCCCCTGAGTCTCACCACTGCCAAGGTCCCACGGGAAGCTTCACGGGCACCTGAAACTTTCAGATGCTTCCAGAAGTTCAATGGTGGCTCTGATGGAAGGTGCCTTCTACATCAGGTGGAACCAGATTTTTAAATTCATTCTCCAAGGACCTTTACATCTTTCTAGCCACTCCCTCCAGAAATAACACGGGGAAGGAAGGGGGAAGTGCTGAGGGACAGACAGCCGATGCCACACCCCAGTCGTGCCCCTGGACCTAGGACAGCCCCAAGACGGCGCGGGGCCTGGTTACCTGACGTGCCGGCGGAGAAGTTCTTGAGTGAGGGTCTCTGCACCACAGTGTGGGACTCGCCGACCACAAACACCTTGTACAGGACGGCGTTGTGGTTGATGAAATTCTGGACCACGCAGGGCGGCTGGATGGCATTCAGGCCTTCCTGATTGAACACGATGGCCATCTGGGGAGACAGGGGCCGAGAGCTCCATCAGAGTTCCACCCCTGTCCAGCCTCAGATGTGGGCACACCATGGTCCTGTGACGTGAACCTCTCCCCAAGAAGAGTCTCAAGCCAGGGTGGGGATCACTCCTGCTGGGGGCATTTGGAAATCCTGTACTGATCAGGTCTGCCATGTTAGGCTGAGCAGACTGTGCACTGCACAACTCCAGGGAGCGCTATTCAGTATGGCTCATACAGTATCAGGGAATTGGGGGCTGTGCACTACTTAACCCTCATGACGTCTCTAGAGGCTCCTCCACAAGGACCGGGAAGGGGGAGATAGGAAGCAGAAGACTTTGGATCAGGAATTGGGAAGCCCTGGGTTGAAGCCTATGTAATGACAAGAGCTGTCCCCTGTTGAGCTTTGGCAATATGCTGGGTCCCATTCTGAATATCTTACTTGAGTAACCTGGTGGCATCCTCAAAATGAATCTTTGATGTAGGCCTTATCATCATCCCCCTTTCACAGGTGAGGAAACTGAGGCCCTGAGAAGTGACTGCTGGGAAGTGATGGAGCCCAGAATGGGATCCAGGTCTGCCTGACACCAAGCTTTGGCCCCGGAAATCACCAAGCCATACGGACTCTCAAGAAGGAAGAACATGCCCTTGGAGGGTCCAGTGCAAGCTGCTTTCGGCACCTGGCTCTGGAGTAGGGAACTGAGGTAGCGAGAGCACAGGGGCAGCTGGAGAAAAAAGATCCACTTTGGCCAAGGATTGGTCTGCCTGGGGCCTGCTGATGGACAATGGGGAAAGGGGGCCGGCCTGTGGCAAACTCAAGTCGGCTGGCAGGGATGGGGTCACAGCTAAGCCCTCAGCCCACAGTGCCCCAGAAGGAGCCACCAGATGCCCAGGGCTGGCCGAACAGGGACCACAGGGCCTAGACAGCTGCTGCCTGCACCTGGCTGCTACTCCTCATGGAAACCACACTCCACATGCCACTCGTGGAGTGGGACAGATGCAGGTGTCCAGGCCTCGTGGGAAAAACAAAAAGGAGGCTACATGCACCCCAGGAATGAGCCCCAGCCTTCTGTCAAGAATGAAAGTGTCATGCTGGGAGAAGATGCAAGCCCACAGGTGGCTCTGGAGTCTGATGTGGCTCCGGATCCCAGTTCCTGCACTCCCTGCAAAAGCTCGGGCAAGGGACTCACCCTGCCACAGCGTTCTTTCCCTCCTCTGCAAAATAACAATAATCATCACAGGGAGGCCAGGGATGCACTGAGGTTTTGGTTGGGTAATTGGGTTTTTTGTAGTTGTTTTGCTTTTTAGAGAAAGAGTCCACTGTGGGTTAAAACTAGTTAGCTTGGCATCGGCTTAGACACCAAGCAGCCTTGTGAATGTAAAAAGGAAATGGAGTGACTTGGCAGAACCAGTCCCAGTTTGAGGGAGGGCCCCTTCATTCTCCTATGTGACCAGCTCCAAGCACCTGCCCTGGGCTGGGCCTGAGCCAGGGGCTGGGGTTCCAGAGGTAGGGCTGGGGCAGCTGGGACATGGGCAAAGCCCCCATGAGAGAGCCCGTGTTCCAGCCTGGCACAGTGGAATCTGTGCCCTTGCTCCCGCAGCACACCCGGCACCCTGAAATCACGGAGGAGCTACAGCCTGGACTCGTCCTGTGGGGGAGTCCCCACAAGGGGGCACACTCCTCATGCTAACAGACCCCCACGACACACCTGGTCCTCCTGGGACGTCCATGAGGGCTCAGGTCAGCGCCGGACCCTCAGGGGCCCCTCCACGGAGAGCACACGCTGCTGACCGCAAGCTGGGAGGGTACCCCAGTGGTGGCAGGGGAGCAGCACATGCGTCTGCCCTGAAGCCAGATTTGGACAGCTGGACTGAGGGGTGAGTATCAACTCCCCGAAGGCACCAATCGCAACGCTGAGGGTCCAGGCACCCCCGGGTCCATGAGGGGCCACCTGAGAGGGAGCTCCCTGAAATTCACACTTGCCCCCTGACTTCTGCAATTACCCAGAATGCTCTGGGGCAGTGGGTCCTCAAGCAGCTCAGTGACTGCAGAACACACCCTCTGAGCCGGGTCTCAGCAACGGCTCTACCAACTTGCTCATCCTCCACAGTAACTGGACTACCCCCAGTTTCAAAAGCTCAGAGAGGGTTGATGATTTGCCCCAAGCCACAGAGCTGGTAGTGCACAGAGCCAGGTCTGTATGAGTCCTAAGCCCAAGTTCTTAAGCCTCCTGTGAACAGCAAAAGGGGCTCCATCCTCCCAAGCTGACCTATTTTGATGGAATCACACAGATGATCCCACTCACCCTTCAATCCTGCAAAGCCAATGGAACTGACCAGCAAAGTAACCTTGGTGGTGAAAAGGGGCAGGGACCAGGTCAGCAGGTGAGGATTGGTGCTGGCAAGGGGGCACGGCTCTGTGAACACAGGGCTGGCTGCTGTAGGGCCTGGGAGCCGCCCCCGGCACAGAGCCAGGCAGGCCACAGACCAGGAAAGGCAAGCAGCTGCGGGAAGGTGCCAGGAAGGGTGCCAATCTTAGGAAAGCTCGGCGGGCAGCAGGTGAGGATTTAGACTGGCTGCCCCCACATTCCTTCCCACGAGCATGAGGAGGTTCCCCAACCAGGCAGACCCCTCACAGCAGGTGCCACGCTGGGCAGACGCTGTGTGTCAGGGATAAACAGCACTGTCAGTCTACAGATCTCCTTGCTGCCAGGGTCTCCTATTTTAAGTTCTGTGCTCCTGGAGTGTTTCTGATGGATTGGGGGTGGGGGCTGCCCTGGGGGGGCGGGGCCACAGATGGTTAAACAGCTGCTGCTTGATTTATGCTCTACCCACCAAGACGCCCAGCCCGCCTCCACAGCACCCCAGGCTGGTGCCTAGCATGCAGGCTCCAGGCTGGGCTGAGCTCTGGAGGCTGTGAAGCACAGGGTGGGAGGTAGGCCTGAAAAAAAGCCACAGCATGGGACTGTGAGGAGACTCAGTGGAGCCCTTGCATGGGCACTGTCCCCTCACCCCAAATGCCTCCCTTACTCTCCTTACTCACACCACACCCAACAAAACTATCTCCCTCTAGGGGCTCTCCTAAAGGAGTAAGAGAATGAGCATGCCAATGGTAGGGTCCTCCCCCCGCAGACCCCCTTTTAGGTCTGGCAGGACTGATAGATCTTCAGGGACAGTGATGGAACCTTGAGTTAATAGCCTCGCGTGGTCTGGTCCAGCGCCTGCCAAGAACAGGGGCTCAGGAGATGACTGCTCCAAGAGACCCAAGGACAGAAAGCCGAGAATAGGTCAGGCTGGGCTGTGACCTCACGGCCTCTAAAGGGGTGCGCGGACCCTGCACACCCATCCCACCAGGGGTAGGCCAGGCACCGAGGCGAGGCCAGGGACAAGGCAGAGAGCCCCAGCATCTCTCCTGCTCCACTCCTGGGGAGCCTGGGTGAGGTGGGGGGGGGCTGAGGAGAAGGACAGAGGGGGGCTCAGGAGGGAGGGCGGAACCTACTGGGGAACCAAGGCACCACCAGGAGGATACGGAGCAGCAACAGCAGGTCTGGGGCGTGGACAGAACTGAGCAGGTCCTGGCAAGATTCTAGGAGCAGGAAGGACAAGGCGCGAGGAAACAGCGAGGGTGGGGTGGGGAGGTGGGGCCGGGCCAGCAAATCTTCCACTTACCTCGTGAGAATTGGTGCCGTGAGCCACTCTGGTTTTGCAAACTATGGATGGAAGAGAGAAAAACAAAGAAGAGCTAGTGAGATCGTTTAACCTCCAAGTGATGTGGCATCTACAGAAAGGAACTCTCAAAACTCCTGCAGCCCTGCAGGGGAAGGGGTTTTGAGGGGGGAGGAGCTGCTGAGACCTGCTAGATTGACATCTAGTAGGTGCACTTAGGGTGACCTGGACAGAAGCCCGAGGCCAGGTGGGGACGGCGCCCTCTGCCCACACCTCCCCAGGACCCACGGCAGGGATGAGCCCATAGGCCAAGGCCTGCCTCCATCCTCCGGCAAGTTTCAAACCAGGTGGGGCCGGCCCCTTCCTACTCCCAGCCCACCCGGCCCAGCAGGGCCTTAGAGGTGGCTGAGTTCAGGGCCCAGAGGAGCTCCGGGGCATACATACTGAATGGGAAGGCCAGGCCGTTCTTCTCCAGGAGCTGCATGGTGTCCTCTCCGCTCAGGCTTGGGAGCTCCATGAAGGGTGGGGAGCAGATCCTGTCATCTGGGGCAGAGAGAAACCCACGTCAGACCACCCGGGTCGGCGCCAGGCCACGCCTGTGATGAGCAGAGACGCCTTTGGCCTCAGAGCCTGAACGAGGCCATCGAGCCCTCTCCACCTGGTGGGAACTGCACCTCCCCGGCCCGCCCACCCACAGGAAAGATATGGGCAGTGCAGGGTGTGGCCACCACCCCATGAGGGGCCTGGAGCTGGGGGCCAGGGCATCGGTGACCTCGGAGGGTTGTGACCACACTGCCGTGGCCTTCTGGTCGGCTCCTGGCTCGCGGCAGCCAATGTGCAGTGAGCGTCACCCCCACTGCCTCCTCATGGTCCCAGCAGGCCCCCGGGTGACATGGGCAGTCAGGCAGGTGACCCATCACTTCTGGGCCAGCAGAAGGATAAAAGCAAGACAAAAACCAGAACTCCCCCCAACCAGGCCCCACCCAATTTAGCTGGTCAGAGTCTATAGCTTGGGCTCTTAACTTTTGAGGTCATCCCTACATCAAGATTTTCTCTTTCTGATTCAGTAGCACTCGCCGAGTGATGCTCCACCCAGGCCTGTGCCATGCCCCCCTTGCCTGCTCTTCTCGTGGCCACCAGGCTCAGAGGCAGGATGATGGGCTCAGGACCACCCAGCCAGGAGCAGCAGCCCAAGATGGGTCTTCCCTGCCCGAGGCCTGGAGCTGAGTGCATTGTACCCAGCCCAGGGCACCCCATCACCAGCCCGTGACCATATCTATCCTGTGCCTCCTGACCCCCATGTTTAGGAATCATCACCCCACATAGACCCTGCATCCCTGCAGAAGAATCAGCTCCTCACCCAGCTCTAGACCTTGCTGTGGCTCCCACTTGCCCACCACACTTGAGGGCAAAAACCCTCAGCCCAAGGGACAGGCCCTGACAGGACCCAGCCTCACACTCCTTTGGGCCCAAAGCCTCTGCTCGCTATGGAGACCACCCCTGGCCCCACAGGACGTGGTAGGTCCCAGGGAAACAGTGCCATGCTGTGCCCGCAGCTGGAAATCCTCAGCCCTCTCTCTGTTCGCTCCTGCTATGTGCAGCCTTTGTGCAACTGCCAGTCCATCTTCTCCAGGGGCCCCCTCAATACCCACTGCACCCCTGATCTGACCTTCTCTGAACCCGGCAGGCATGTCGGTGTATATGTGTGGGTGCATGCACACAGGCAGTAACGACTGCATATTCTTTAGTTACATTTGCTAATAACATTTCTGGAACGACAAAACTAATATAAAATAAAGGTGTAAAACCTGGAGAGCAGAAGAAGGCAAAGAAACACACATTTACATGCTGCTGCCTCCTCTGCCTTTCCTTTACTGTCCATGTATAATAGCTTTCTAAGGGTGCCAGTTTGTAACCTGAATTTTAATGCAATAAACTGTGAGCATTTTGTTGATCCAATGAAGAAAAAGTGGCTTAATGATAATCTCAAAAACAATGCCACACACTTCGCCCTCACCACACGTCCAGCCTTGTGCTAAGGGCTTTGGGTACATCCTGTCTGAACTCAACATCATCCCCTAAGGAGGCCACGAGGCCAGGGAGATGAAGCACCCGCCTGCAGTGGCACAGCTATTCCTTCACACGGATGGGGCAGGAGCCCTCACCTCCTCACGCCCCAAGATAACACGTGAAACAATGCGCAGCTCCTGACAAGGCCCACCTGCCAGGCCCTGCCTCCTAAATCTCTGTCACCTACCCTCGCTAAGTATCTCCCGCTCCTCCGGCCCAGCCCAGGCCCCGGCACTGCCCCTCCACGCCCACCAACAGTTTCTGGTCCTCCAGGTCTCGGGGCTCTCCCCGCAGGGGCGTGCCCGGGGCCCACGTCTTGGAAGGGGTGCCCCTCAGGGAATCTAACCGCGTGTTGGGTTTTCCGAAACGCTCTGGAAGCTGAGCTGGCTCTGCTGGTCATTACGCTGTGGGTGCTGGGCTCCCCACCAGAGCTGAGCGGATTATTTGTGGGATAACAAAATGCACTTTGTACCCCCTCACTGATTATAACATTACCGGTTTGTTAATCTTACTTTTGTTACAGTCGCCTTCCCCAGTCAGACCATGGGCTCCTCAGGAGGTGGGGACCACCCATTTCTGGGCAAAGGGGCCAGGAAAAGGCTTATTGTGAATGGGGGTAGGGACAGATTCCCCCCCCCCCCCAAACTTGGACACCAGACCCAAAGTCAAACAAGCAAAGTGGCTTTGTCCCCAAGAGCTTTTAACTCCTTGGCTGGCTGGGAAGTTAAGTACATTAACCTAAGGTAAGATTTAGCCTCATTTATCTCATAAAAATGGATGCCAAGAACTATACAGGGTCTATTAAAACTGTTTTCATTCCCTCTCAGAGTCTAAACGCTAAACAGGCTAAAGAGTGTTGGCAGATTTTGAGGTATGGAGCCTCGCTGGGGCCCCGGAAGGGTGGTCCAGATCCAGAACTTGCTGAGCCCATGCTGGGTAGTGTTGCAAGCACTGCATACAGCTGGCGCTCACTGAATCCTCCACAGTGCTTGGGCAGTGTCCCAATTCACAGACTCGGAAACCAAGGCCCAGACCGCTGACATCACTGCCCAGGTCACATGGCAGTCAGTGGTGGGCCAGGCTCCCGCTGGCGACCAGGAAAGGGACAGCAAGAAAATCGGGTGGGGGTGGAGGTCCTGTCCTTGGTTTCGACCTGGTTTGGGGGTGCCAGGACAGGGTAGGATGGAAGAAACCATCCGTGCAGCAGACTCACTGCTGTATCCTCAGCCCGGAGGAGCAGGGAGTGCTTGCAGTAGGAACCCTGGCCCATGCCCAGAAACCCTTCCCGAAAGTGCTGGTTTGAATCTCTTTTCTGGTGGACCCAGAAAAGCCATGTCCTTTAATCCTCATTCACTATTGCTGCGTGGGAGCATTTTATTGTTCCCATGGAGATGAGACCCACCCAACTGTGGGTGGTAACTTTTGATTAGATGATTTCCATGGAGATGTGTCTCCACCCATTGAAGGTGAAGTTGCTTACTGGAATCCTTTAAAAGGGGAAACATTTTGGAGAGAGTCCCTTTTTTGTAGAGCCACGAGAAAACCAGTAGATGCCGCCATGTTTGCCACGTACCCTTCTAGCTGAGAGAGAAACATTGAAAGTCATGGGCCTTCTTGAGGGACATTTTCTCAGCCTTAGAACTGTAAACTTGTAACTTATTAAATTCTTCTTTTAAAAAGCCACTCTGTTTCTGGCATATTGCATTCTGGCAGCTAGCAAACTAGAACACTGTACGAAGGCCCCGAGTCCCTGGGGTCAAATCATGCCTCTTCCTGTGACAGCTTCCAGATTCCCTACTTCTGGATTTTTCTGAGCAGGTCAATGAGCTTGGCCTTCAGATTTGCATCACGGTGTGCCCCTAAACTATCCCCTGCCCCCTGCTCTATTAAACTTTTACACAATGCTGATGGATAACAGCCAACAAATGTCTCAAGACACTGCACTTACTCTGTGCCAGACACCACTCAATAGAATCCATGCAGTAACTCATTTAATTTCACCAGAACCCCATGAGGAAGCACTACACTACTGTCACCCCATTTTACAGATGAGGAAACAGCACAAAGAGAAATTCCTTGCCCAGAGTTACACAGTGAGTAAGTGGAGCAGCTGGCGGGGGGCATTCTCAGGCAGTCTCGAGACCCTGCTACGAATAACCATTGCCTCCCAGGTAGAAAAGGGCGGATGAGACCCCCAGCTCAGCGGGTCCCTGATGATGGCGTCCTCTATCTGCTTGGTGGCAAACCTCAAAACAGCAGCTTCAACATATGGAAATCAATTCATGTGATACACCATATTAAGACAATAAAGGACAAAAATGACTTGATCATCATGATAAAACACTCAACCAATTAGGAACAGAAACTTCTTCAACCTGATAAAGAGTATCTATGAAAACACTAAGAACCATATCCTAGTGCAGAAGACAGGATGCTTTTCCCCCTAAGATGAGAAAAGACAAGGATGTCTTTTATTCAACATTGTACTGGAGGTTCTAGTCAGGGCAATTAAGCAACACAATGAAATAAAAAGCATCCAGACTGTAAAGAAGAGGTGGCATGATCTTGTATATAGAAAATTCCAGGGAATCCATAAAAAAAAAAAAATCTAATAGAGCAAAAAAAAGTGAGTTCATGCCCGAAAATGTAGAGCTGTGTTCCAGTAGCCATGTTTCTTGAAGATGACTGTATAATGATATAGCTTTTGTAATGGGACTATGTGATTGTGAAAACCTTATGTCTGACGCTCCTTTTATCTACCTTATCAACAGATGAGTAAAACATATGGAATAAAAATGAATAATAGGGGGAACAAATGTTAAAATATATTTAGATTGAAATGCTAGTGATCAATGAAAGGGACGGGTAAGGGGTATGGTATGTATGAATTTTTTTGTTTTCTTTTTATTTCTTTTTCTGAATAGATGCAAATGTTCCAAGAAATTATCATGATGATGAATATGCAACTATGTGATGATATTGTGAATTACTGATTATATATGTAGAACAGAATGATCAAAAGTTAAGAATGTTTGCATTTGTTTGGTGTTTTTTGGTATTTAAAAAAAAGTGAGTTCAGCAAGGTTGCAGAACACAAGACAAATATATAAAATCAGTTGTATTTTTATATACTAGCAATAAACCTGAAAGTAAATATGATTGAATTTGCAATAACAACAAAAATAATAAAATGCTCAGGCATAAATTTAACAAGTAAGTGCAAAGCTTACATATTGAAAATATAAAACATCAATGAAAGAAATTAAAGTCGACCTACATGAAAGGAAAGACATCCCATATTCATGTTCTGGAAGACTTAATATTTTTAAGCTTGCAATACTCCCCAAACTGATCTACATATTAGATGGACTCACAATCAAAATCCCAGCTGCCTTTTTTGCAAAAACTCAGACATTGATCCTAAAATTCATATGGAAGTAGGTGGAAAGGACCCAGAATAGCCAAAATAATCTAGAAAGAGAAGAACAAAGTTGGAAGACTCATAATTTCTGATTTCAAAACTTACTACAAGCTGCATGTGAGAATGATAGAGGGAGGAGGGCTGGGGACATAAATGAAATCAGAAAGAAAGATAGATGTTAAAGATCGAGATGATATAATCCAGAATGACTGGAGTGTATAATAATAGTGAAATGCACAATGTACAAATTTTAAAAATGCTTTTGCATGAGGAAGAACAAAGGATTGTAATTATTGCAAGGTGTTGAAAACAGATGATAATTAATACTTTAAAATATCACCTTAGGTGTGAGACTAAAGCAAAAAATGTTTATTTGTCACAAAATTTATATTTTGACTAGAGCATTTCCTAATATAACCCATGTAGATAGTTTGATTAAATGTCATAAGTACTTGGAATCTCAGGTAGCCACATGATTTTGCTGGTTTGTCCAGAGTGATTCCCCGATGA
>PVIY010039234.1:0-23263 GCA_004026745.1 Myrmecophaga tridactyla
TAACATATATACAAAGCAAAGAAATAACAAAGCAAAAGTTTTCAAAGCATTCTTCAACACGTAGTTACAGGACAGATCCCAGAATTTGTCATGGCTACCATATGATCCTCTCATATTTTTCCTTCTAGCTGTTCCAGAATAAGGGAGGCTAAAGAGCTTAAATATATATTTTTTTATCATCACAATTGACTATTTTTCCTTATTTTTTGTAAAAAATAGCATATATACAAAAAGCTATAAATTTCAAAGCACAGCACCACAATTAGTTGTAGAACATATTTCAGAGTTTGACGTGGGTTGCAATTCCACAATTTTTTTTACTTCTAGCTGTTCTAAAATATGGTAGACTAAAAGAGATATCAATTCAATGATTCAGCATTCATATTCATTTGTTAAATCCTATCTTCTCTGTAGAACTCCACCATCATCTTTGATCTTTCCATCCTTCTTTTTAGGGGTGTTGGAGTTATGGCAATTCTAAATATTTCATATTGGAAGGGTTTATCACTAATATGGGGAAGGGAAATGGAACTATCTGATGTTCTGGAGAGGCTGGGCTAGGTTTCAGGACTTATCTGGACCAGGACCACCTGGAGATTGTAGGTTTCTAGAAAGTTACTCTAGTGCCTGGAATCCTTATAGAATCTTATATATTGCCCTAGCTGTTCTTTAGGATTGGCTGGAATGGTCCTGGTTGGGGTTGGTAGGTTATGATGGGTAGCAAGTTCTACCTGAACCTTGTATAAGAGCAACCTCCAGAGTAGCCTCTCAACTCTATCTGAACTCTTTCTGCCACTGATACTTTATTAGTTACACTTCTTTTCTCCCTTCTGGTCAGAATGGAATTGTTGATCCCACAGTGCCAGGTCTGGATTCATCCCTGGGAGTCATCTCCCACGTTGTCAGGGATATTTTCACCCCTGGATGTCATGTTCCATGTAGGGGGGAGGGCAATGATTTTGCTCACAGAGTTGGGCTTAGAGGGAGTGAGACCACATCTGAGCATCAAGAGAGGTTCTCCAGAAGTAACTCTTAGGCATGCCTATAGGAAGACTAAGCTTCTCTATTACCTATATGAGCTTCACAAGAGTAAGCCTCATGATCGAGGGCATGGCCTATTGATTTGGGTGTCCCTAAAGTTTGACACAGTATCAGGGGATTTCCTGATGGTAAGGTATAATAGTTCCATATTCTTTCTCCCAACCCTCAGGGGACTTTGCCAATAGTTTTTGATTATCTGCTTAATATACCCAAGGATGTATCCAGGCATTGCAATAATCTATACTGGATTAAAGGACCTCTTTCTTATTCTGGGCTCCCTGTGTTTCAATTGTTCAAATGAGCTTACAGATAGTTTGAATTATTATGCACTACAGAAAATTTCAGTTCCAGACCAAATAAACCTTTCTTCCATTGGTCTCAAAGAATATGTGTGGTTCTAAAAAATAGACACTGTCTTCCTTACCCTGTGTCCTAAATACTTTAACCCCAACCTGTTCAGCTTCATTTTTATCTCTAAATATCAGGTTATAGATATATAACAGCCTTTCAGAATCCAGAAATAATCACCACTCCAGACTTAATGTGTGTACTCTAAAAGCTTTCAATCTAGGCCCTGTTTTCTTATAAGTATTTTCTAAAGGTGACCATACCATTCTTGTTCTTTTGCTTCTGGTTTATTTTGTCTCACCAAATGTCCCACATGTTTGTTCACATCATTGCATGCCTCACAACTTTGTTCCTTTTTGTAGCAGCCCTACCTTCGATCATAAGTATTCACCATCATTCGCCAATCTACTTCTCCGTCAGTGCATCCTTCAGCCACCTGCATTCATTGGCCATCATGTATAAGGCCCAAAGTCCACAGTACATCAACGTTCTCAATTTTAGACAATTTCATTGTTCCCAAGAGAAAGAAAATGAATAAACACATCCTCACCAAATAGGAACTCTAAACCTCCTCTTAAATCTTGTCCCTCCCCACCATTATTTACCTCTGCTGTTGCTGTGGGAATGCTGATGGTTTCCTTTTGAACATAGCTCGTAGCATGCAATAACAGTTTCCCCCTGTACCCTGGACTTAAACAGTCTTTGTACAGGAATCGTATCTTTGAAGTAATTCTTGCGAGAATGAATTCATATATTTAGTGTTAATAAGTAGGACATGTAGGTCTATAGAACCCCTTTCAATCTTGTTCATCTTCAATATGGTAATATTACTTATAGACCCACTAGAGAACTACCTTCAATCCATCTATTCCTTTACATTGGAGTTCAACCTCATCAGCTAACAGTTCACCCATTTCTGGCTTCTGTGTATCTCTAAGTCCCCTATATTCTATAATATAAGCCTCTGATTGTTTCTTTATGCTGGATATAAAAAGTGGAATCATACAGTACTTATTCTTTTGTGTCTGGCTAATTTCACTCAGCATTGTGTCTTCAAGGCTCATCCATTTTGTCATGTGCTTCAGGACCTCATTATGTCTTACTGCTGCATAATACTCCAGCATATGTATATACCACATTTTGTTAATTCACTCATCTGTTGATGGGTATTTGGTTTGTTTCCATCTTTTGGCAATTGTGAATAATGCTGCTATGAACATTGGTTTTGTTTGCGTTGTTGCTTTCAGCTCTTCTGGGTATATACCAAGTAGTACTATTGCTGGGTCATAGGGCAACTCAATATTTAATTTCCCAAGGAACTACCAAACAGTCTTCCATAGTGGCTGCACCATTATACATTCCCACCAGCAGTGTTCCAGTTTCTCCATGTCCTCTCCAACATGTATAGTTTCCTATTTGTTTAATAGCAGCCGTTCTTATAGGTGTGAGGTGGTATCTCATTGTAGATTGATCTGCATTTCCCTTATAGCCAATGAAAATGAGCATCTCTTCATGTACTTTTGAACCGTCTGTATTTGCTCTTCAGAAAAATGCCTCTTCATATCTTTAGCCTATTTTATAATTGGGTTGTTTGTTCTTTTGTTGTAGAGTTGTATGATTTCTTTGTATATACAGGAAATCAAACCTTTGATATGTAATTTCTAAATATTTTGTCTCATTGATTTTGCTGCCTCTCTACCTTTTTGACAAAGTCTTTTGAGGTGCAGAAGGATTTGATTTTGATAAGTTACCATTTATTTATTTTTTTCTTTTGTTGCTTGTGCTTTGGATATAAAATTTAGGAAGCTACCTCCTATTACTAGGTCTTGAAGCTGTTTCCCTACATTTTCTTCTAGAAGCTTTATGGTACTAGTGCTTATATTTAGGTGTTTGATCCTCTTTGATTTTTAAAATTAATTTTTGTGTAGGGTGTAAGATAGGGGTCCTTTTTCATTCTTTTGGCTATTGATATCCAGTTCTTCTATGCCAAATTATTAAAAAGACTATTTTTGTCCCAGTTCAGAGGATTTGGGGGCCTTGTCAAAAATCAGTTGACCATAGATTTGGTGGTCTATTTCTGCATCAGTCTCCTTACTTTTTATTGCTCTGTTGAATTTTGTGTTTTGTTTCTTAGTGAATCAGTGTAAATAGTTTGTGTGTTTCTAGGAAGGTGTCCATTTCATCTAGTGTATCTAATTTGTTGGTGTACGTTGTTCATAGTATCCTCTTAAAGTTGCTTTACTTTTTGTAGGATGTTCCCCTGTTCATTTCTGATTTTAGCTATTTGCATACTCTCTCTTTTTTTATCAGTCTAGCTAAAGATTTTTCAAAGAACCAACTTATGGTTTTGTTGAATCTGTCTGTTGCTTTTTATTCTTTATCTCTGCTCTAATCCTCGTGCTTTCCTTTACTTTGGGTTTTACTTGTTCTCCTTTTTCTAGGTTCTCCAGTTGTGAGGTTAAGTCTCTGATTTGAGATCTTTCTTCTTTTTATGATTAGTATTTAGAGCTATACATTTCCTTCTCAACACTGCCTTTGCTGAAACTATTAAATTTTGGAATGTTGTGTATTTATTTCATTTGTCTGAAGATATTTCCTAATTTCCCTTGTGATATCTTCTTTAACCCACTGTATATTTAAGAGTGTGCTGTTTAATTTCCTAAATTTTGTATATTTTCTAGTTCTCCCTTTGTTATTGATTTCTAGCTCCATTTTTGGTGTTTGGAGAAGATACATTATATGATTTCAATATTTTTTTAATTTCTTGAGACTTGTTTTGTAATATCATATATGGTCTTCCCTGGAAAATAATCCATGTACACTAGGGATGAATGTACATTCTGCTGTTGTTAGATGGAATATTTATATATGTTAGATCTAGTTGGGTCTTAGTATCATTCAGATCTTCTATTTTATTAGTGATTGTCTGTCAAGATATTCTATTATTATTGAAAGTGGTGCATTGAAGTCTCCTCCTCTTAATGTAGAACATTTATTCCTTCAAATCTTTCAATACTTTCTTCATATATTTTAGGGTTCTGCTGTTAGATGCATATATATATATGCATAGGTTTTTTTTTTTTTTTTTTTTTTTTTTTTGGCATGGGCAGCACTGGGAATTGAACCCAGGTCTCCGGCATGGCAGGCAAGAATTCTGCCACTGAGCCGTTGTTGCCCGCTGTTCTAGTTTGTTAGCTGTCAGAATGCAATATACCAGGAACGGAATGGCTTTTAAAAAGGGGAATTTAATAAGTTTCTAATTTACAGTTCTGAGGTCGAGAACATGTCCCAATTAAAACAAATCTGTAGAAATGTCTAATCTAAGGCACCCAAGGAAAGATAACTTGGTTCAAGAAGGCCAGTGAAATTCAAGGTTTCTCTCTCAAGTGAGAAGGCACATGGCGAACACAGTCAGGGTTTCTTTCTCAGCTGGAAGGGTACATGGTGAACATGGTATCATCTGCTAGCTTTCTCTTCTGGTTTCCTGTCTCATGAAGCTCCGCAGGAGGCATTTTCCTTCTTCATCTCCAAAGCGCTGGCTGGTGGACTCTCTGCTTTGTGGTGCTGCAGCATTTTCTGTTCTCTCTGAATCTCTCTCCAAAATGTTTCCTCTTTTGTAGTATTCCAGTAAACTAATCAAGACTCACCCGAATGAGTGGAGACATGCCTCCACCTAATCCAGTTTTTAACAACTACTCTTGATTGAGTGACATCTCCAGGGAGATGATCTAATTACAGTTGCAAACATGCAATACTGAATAGAGATTAGAAGAAATGGCTGCCTTTACAAAATGGGTTTAGGATTAAAATATGACTTTTCTAGGGTACATACATCCTTTCATACCAGCACACCCGCCAATATATAGTTTTAGTCGTTATATAATTTTTTAGTCGAACTGACTCCTTTATCAGTGACATTCTTTGTCTTTCCTGACAGTTTAGACCTAAAGTCTATTTTATTTAATGTTAGTATGGCTACTGCAGCTCTTTTTTGCTACTATTTATTTGGCATATATGTTTTTCCTCCATTCATTTCAATCTACTTGTGTGTCTTTAAGTTTAAGGTGAGTCTCCTGTAAATAGCACATTGTCCGGTCATATCTGTCTTAGCTTCTGCAAATTGGCTCTGCATTGGCTGTGCTCTCCTTCAGAGTTTAGCCCTCCTATCAAGAAGATTAGCCCCAGGCAAATGTAAAGTGCACTGATCCTCCATGTTTCTAAGCCTTAGTCTTTTAATGGGCTTTTGCTAGTTCACGGCCTTAGGAATTCTCCCATTTAAAGGAATTCAAATGTGTCCTCTGTTCCTTATGAAATAGACATTTTCTGCCTCCCAAGGGTTCTATTTTATGATTTAAACAGGTAAGCCTTTGCCTTTTACCACTTTGACTTAATTGTTTCTTGTACTGCTTTAGTAATCAGAGGACTGCTTCTTTCTGTCAGCAGGGCAAGCTCTAGGAGGGAGAGCAGGAGATGAGCTTCCAGGTTCAGTCTTTCAGGCTGCCGCCCAATAGGTTGGCACCAACATATAAGCGTCCATGTACTTGCATAAGGGTTACTCTGCTGTCTCTGGACCAGGGCCAGTGACCCACAATGGGAGCATAGGCTGGCTTATGGTACGGGGGAGGAATACACTATGGTATTTTTTTAAACACATGAAGTATCAACATATGAAAGTCAAAACTACCTATTCATCATTTTGGCTATTAGATAAAACATGAATGTTAAATTAGCAAATTAGATTGATATCTCATCTCAGCTATAATATTAATAGCTCAGTTATGATGATTAATTATTTTGACACCCCATATGACTATTGTTGTTTATCAGATTGTTCCTAAAGGAAAAGTAATACTGTGCTATCCGTTATCAACAGAGCAGAGATTCTGAAACTTTTTACGTGCTAATGGAGTCTATAAGCCATATAACACCTGATCAGGAGACTTTCAGGTCATAATTAAAGTGACTGAACAGGGTGTGCTCTACAAGAAGAATAGCCTGTTATAATAATATCTAGGACAAAGCATAAAATCCCTCATCTGACTTCCTCCTGGGTGTTTTGTTTTAAAATTCCCACCTGCTGCCTCACTTTTAATCATATCATTACTCAGAAAAATTAATACAGCGTGATTTGAGGTGAAGCCTTAGATTTTCATTGATGGAAAAAAATCATATAAAAAAAAGAAAAATCCTTATCTTTCTCATAGATTTTCCATAATAATCCCACTTTTGTTACTTGAGAAAGAGTTGAATAATTTGGGGTGGAATGGACTAATTGTGTCACATTAAGATTCCAGTATTAATTTACATTATATTGAAACTATATGAAATTGCCTTTTTAAAAATGCAAACTAATTTTATTATAAATTTTAAAAAGAACTCAAATACATCAAAACTCTACAAATATACTTAAAAAACATTGAATTGTATACTTTAAATGGTAAATTGTATGGCATGTGAGATTTTGCCAGTTTTGAAAGTAAAAAATAGTTAAATACCAACAATTTCATATGGTTCAACTTAATAATGAGACCTGATATTCCTTGATCTTTACTTATGTGTCAAACATTCTGCTATGTAAAATCTATGTTTTCTTATTAATCCTCATATTAAACTTATGTGTAGTCTCCATCAGTACATCTCCACCCCACCTTTGTCAAAGCTGCCTAACACAGACCTTGGTAGGCAAATGGAGTTTCTGAATCAAATGCATATCCCACCTTCACCTCTACACTTCCTCAGAGACTGCCTCTTCTAAGATCTATTTCTATGGAAAACTGTGAGATCATATTGGCAAAGATATAGGAATTGTTATCATCATACAAACTTGACATGTGAGGGAATGGAAGTATGGGGATTTGATGATGAAAGAGAGTTGGAACATGGCTGAGGCAGGATTTGAACCCAGGTTAAATTGGCTTGAAATCCCGGGGTCCTTCAAGTATGCCTTAGTATTTTTCATGCTTTATAACTTAATTGCTTGATATAAAGCATTGTGAAGGAAACAACACATTCAGGCAAAAGTGCTTGAATTTACCTCGTTCATATAGTCAAGTGGGCTTGATAGAGATGTTTGCTCTGTCTTTGCTCTCTTGTATTGTCACAGATGGAAAGGAGCTCAGAAACTAGCTGGAACGAGTGGCTCTCAAAGTTGAGTATCTTTCAGTGCCACTGTGGAAACTTTTTAAATGGGAAGAATTCTGGGTCTCTTTTCAAAAGATTCTGAACCCACTTCTGAGAGGGATCTAGGAAAGTTTACTTTTCACTAAATATCCCAGATGATTCAGAGGCAGATGAGAAAACTTGGAGAAGCCTCAACCCAGTGCAATAGCCTTATTTTATAGATAAATAAAGTCATTCCAGAGAGGTAAATCCTCTAAAGTGGATTTCTCTACTAGCAGCACTGGTGCCAGGACTAGAGCCTAGATCTTTGGCTTCCTAATCTAGTAGAATGATTCCTGAACTTTAGCCCCAGGCCACAGAAATGCATGTGTATTAATCTTTGCCATAGATTAAATAAACAACATATCTCACACATGTGATATTTGTTTAGCAGTATGTATGTGAATGTATTTTAGCTGGATGAATTCATTTTTTAATTGTTTTTGTTGTTGTTGAGTTATAGGGATTATTTTTATATTCTGTATTTTAAACTCTTATCAGATATGTGTTTTCCAGATATTTTCTCCCATTCTGTAGGTTGTCTTTTCACTTTCTTGATATTGTACTTGATGCATGAATCTTTTTAATTTTGAAGTTATATATATATATATATATATATTTGTTGTTACTTGTGCTTTTGATGTAAAGTCTAAGAAATCATTGCCTAATACAAGGTCCTCAAAATATTTCCAAATTTTCTCCTAAGAGCTTTATAGTTTGAGCTCTTATATTTAAGTCTTTGGTATATTTGAGTTAATTTTTGTATATGGTGTGAGATAGAAGTCCAATGTAGCATTTAAGTGTTATGCAAGGATCCTCATGTTTGATCCAAATAGGACCCATGGTTAGTAGTGCTTTCACTAGCTCTAGCTCCTGCCTCACCCTTTATATTGGGTGGAAAGTAGATGGCATAATCAGGTCTCCATCTGTCAGCTTGCATAGATCAGATGGGGATATTAGAAATCAGTAAAGGCCTTGGAAATGGTTCCTTCTGGAGAACATTCTATTTGGAGATCTCTTTGGAAGTTTCTTTCACCCTTTGGTTTCCTTTTTAGGTCACCCAACACCAAGTGTGAGCTCCTTGCATTTGGCAAAATAGCCATATCTTGTGTGGCTGGTGCCTGCATCTACACATGAGAATTGTGGACCAAGGAAACTCGTACCTCCATCTGGGAACATGCTCTCTTGCCTTCTGTCAGTGTAACTAGCTCCATAAGTTTTCATATCTTGGTCCACAAAGAAATTTTTTTATATCCTTTAACTACAACTCTTGGTGTCTTTCCATCCATCATTTCTCACAGTTCTCTGTGACAACCATGCATCCACTTTCCTCAGGTCATACTAGGCAGGATGCAATAAAAGGGAGGGAATAAGAACAAAACATAGTAGCGATAATTGTCATAGGCACATGTCATTTCTGCCTATTTGTGCTAGTCTCTATAAATCCAAGGAAAGGTCCTAAGATGACTATTGGTGCCCTGCAGAATTATCTTCTGAACCAGTTCTTCCAGTTCTCCCTAGCTGCATCACTTGTTTTCTTGTCTTCAATCTTCTGGGTGCCTAGTTTGTTTTTAACATTTAGATTATTATTCTACTCAATGAGTATATACTGTTTTAGGCTTTCAAAACCTTATTCCATCAGGATAACCCTCCACCCTTCTTTGCAGAACTGCATATCCTACTTCAGCAGGAGCTTCCATGTTCCCACTTGAAGCCTCTCTTCCCTTCAGTTGATAAATTATGCTCAGTAGCCCATTGATGTCAATATCCAGCAAGTCCTTGTATGCCCAGATTCCTTTTCAACCAGGATTTCAGCACAACTTGAGGAATTTGGGGTGCAGTTCCAAACAGAACCATAATTTACAGGTGCTCATGGAAGGCTTGACAAGGTTTTCTGCAAGGATCTGCTCTTTTCAATTCCATTCTGTTAGATTTCCTGAAATCAGCTATTTCTAAGGATTAAATTCTGTTGGAAAATCTCAGAAAATTCTGATTTTTAGGTGAAAATTACCCAAAATCCTAAACTAACTGCTCACCAGGAATTAAACCCTAAAACTTCAAGTTAGAAATATCCTGTTATCCATTAAAAAAAAACTTTCTGTAATATTTAGCCTTCTACTTGGGCCACTTCTAACCACCTAGATGGAAAAATACATGTACTTTTCATGCCTATCATTTTCTTCTTTTCCTCAAGCTTGCTCTTAAGTACCATATCTCTCTCTGGTGCTCTATGTTTTTGTTGTTTGTTTTTGTATGCTGTATGGTGGGGTCACATTTCATTATTTTCCATGTACCCCATTGTTGCAGCACCATTTGCTGAATTTTTTGTTTATTTTTTTTATTGTTTTTTTTTGGGGGGGGGTGCATAGACCAGGAATCGAACCCAGGTCTCCCACATGGTAGTTGAGAATTTTACTACTGAACTACCCTTTCACCCCCTAGTACTCTATATTTAAGGAATTTTCCAAGTTGTTTTATGTTTCTTGGCCCTTCCTCTGCCCTCTCTTCATGTGTTTCTATCTAAAAAGAAAAAAAGAAACTAATTCATGCTGAAGTGTATTGAAAACAAATGACTTACCCAGATATCAGGGAATTATAAAATAAAATAGATAATCATAAACAATTGAGATCTAATACCCTGGAAGGATTTATAATTATGGTTTTGGTTTCAAGTAGCCTGAGAAAATTATTATAGGCATTAATGATCGTTTTCTAATTTGAAGGGGAAAACATGAGTATTTGGTTTTGTGTACTCTAGATAAACTCATTATAAAGCAAAATGCACTAACCGGTTGAATTAGAACATTTTCAGATATGAAAATAAGGAAGCACTTATAGCTGGAAATACTCAATTAAAGAGCCTAACCGTGTCTGTGAGATGGGGTGGGATTTTTTAGAACAAGTTTCTTTAAAAAACATAACCGTGCTATGCAGGAGAGATATCAGAGTCTCTTGAATTTTTGGACTCAGATATAAATCAGCTGATCACAATATAAGAAAAGGTGTTTTGTGAATTCAAAATGCATTAGGACCTTTTATCCTCATTCCTATGGGAACGGACTATCTGGGAGAGATATGTCTATGGCCATATATATGTATTTTGGCTTGAAGGGAGCTTGAAAACTGAAGATCAGAGGAAGTTCTGTTTTGATTATGGTAATGCTGACATGTTTTTATTTGTTGCAAGCCTAGTGACTCCTGGCAAGAAGGGAAATGTGGTTGTGTAATGAGACATTTTCTGGATGTAGGGAGGAACACATGTAGCTTCAGGTTTTCTCCTACATGCTGGACTGAATGTAAAAATATGTATTTATCCTTGCTAAGGTGCTACATTAACTATAAGTGGTTCTGATACAGTTTAGAGAACACCCTTCAAACGCTAATGTACTTCCAGAATCCTACCTCTTAACATAGGGTGAAATCAATAGGCAGAGAGCAAAAAACAGATGGGTTTACAAGATGATCAATTTGGGAAACTGATTCCAAAGGGGGCTAGGAAAAGCTCTGTTTTTCCTTTTCTTTGGGTGCATGGTCTGGGAATTGAACTCGGTCTTCCACATGAAAGGCAAGCATTTTACCACTGAGCCACCCATGCACCAACCCTAATTTTGCCTTTATCTTAGTTTAAGGAGATGCACTTTGATCTAAGCCAATGACAAGTTCCAATTCCTGAGATCTGTAAATGCCATTTGATTTTCTGAGATGATGAATTAAAGCTCCCAATAAGAAATGAAAACAAAAAGATTACAAAGCCTCTTGGGGGAAATATAATTATATAATTTTATGGTTAGAAGGGAAAAGAGGAGAAACACATGGATCAAGTGCCTAGCATAAGTCAGAAAGCAAACTGCATACTTAGAATCAATTCTTATATTTAATTATCTCAACTACTTTTCCAGCTCCATGTTATTATCCCACTTTTATTGATGAGTTTGAGGTTCAGAGTAGCCTCCCCACAGCTAATAAGCATGTAAGAAGACCCTCTACTCCTTATTACCTCTGCCTGTTAAGGCACAGAATTAAGTTAAATTCCCAGACTCAGGGTCAAGTGCTTCAACCAGGATTACTGTCCAGTACTTTGGAGAGTCATGGTTTTCTCTTCCCAAACAAACACACTGGGTTTCACTGCCATATAGGCCTTGTATTCAGGAATCAGAGATGACTGGTTGGTGTCTCTTTGTTCCAAGCTCATCACTTTCTTTGGTTGCCCAATCCATAGGACTAAGTTTCCAATGAGGTCCCACCCCCTAAGTTCATTAATTGTGCCAGTCTTCATGGACTTTTGATGGATCTTGGTTCCCTATGTAGTTTTTCTCCTATCACACCTCCTGGCTTTTCTAGGGTCTTTGTTCTCCTTTGCTACAAACCACCCCCAAGTTCCCAATGAAAGCCTCATAATGACTCAAGCCCTTTCTCAAGAATAGACAACATCTGAATATTTCCTACCCAGAAATGACCTACTGGTCATCCAGTCTACTATGATTGACCAACTCCAGTGACTTGACTAATACCCTTCAGAAAGCAAGACCATTTTGTGATTGAATACTTTGATTTTTGGAAATTACTTCTTTATATTGAGGCCAAATCTTTCTTTCTATAATAGCTTTCACCTATTGGTCCAGGTTGTTAGAAAAGTTAAGTGATTTATTTTGCAGTCACACAGCTGGCTAGTAAGCATCAGTGGTGCACTCCATAAAGCTCCATTCCTCACTGCTGCAAACAAGAAAGGCTTGGAACTAAGTCAAGTTCTCAGAGTCAGGATAACATTTTTTCATTTACTCATTCATTCAGAAGCACTTTTGAGCACCTCATGTGTGTCAAGTACTGTTCTAGTTGCTTGGGATATATTAGTGGACAGAAGCCATGAGGAAATGATTTCAAATCTTTGAAGACACCTCTCAGTTTAACATTGAATCATCTCCAGGCTTTCAGACTAAATATATCCCATTTTTCTGTAAATGATTCGACTTTGTCACTTTTATAGGGAGTCTCACTATAATGCAAGCACCAAAAGGTCAGAGATCATATTGTTTATGTCATCATTGCATCCCTACTGTCTAGGAAATAGTAGCACAAAATAAATATTTGTTGAAAATTAATATGACTAAATTGTGCCAATCTCTGGAGCTCTTCTAATTTGGGCTGAAATTTGAACTGAATCTCTCAGCTATAATTTATAAATTTGAATGAAAGAGAACTGTAAAATAAGAACCTTTTCACATTAGGGTAAAAGATTGTTCACAAGTTGCTTTAAGGAAGATAAAAAAAATGAGTGTAAGTGGTCTTGTCAGGTCAAAGGTAGGCATTGCAAGAAAAACTAAGCTTATATTTACACACAATCCAGAGATTCTGAAACCTGTGGAAATGAGAAATACAGTACCTCTAAAAAAGGGTGGAAGATACCATGAACTTTAGGCCCATTCATCCAAGTGAAGAATTTTCAGAAGAGCAAAAAAACACATTTTATTATTATTGTCAGCAGTATGTCTTGAACTATTGCTCCTACCAAAAGAACCCACTATTTCTGCATGGGAGTTTTCTTTTCTTTTTTTTTTTTAATTTGTTTGCATGAGAGTTTTCTAAATAATATTTATGTTTTCTCTTTAGGATTTAGTATCAATTCCAATTGTTTATGAATTTACTCTTATACTAGTCTCTGGCATCTCTTTATCTATTACATTGTTATATATTTTTTTGTACTATTTTACTTTTCTAGGGTGTGTTCTTTGTCTCTTTATCCAGAAAAAAACACTATTTTTAAGAAATACAATGCCTTTCACGTCTTTGTCTTGCATACCTACTATATTAGTCAGGTGGGCCAAGATGCTATAATAGATAGGCCCACAAATGCGTAACGGCTTAAATGCAATAGAAATTTTATCTTACTCATTCAAACAAGGCATGTTCCTGGTTCACAACAGTTTTCCTTGACGTGTATGTAGATTTAGAGACCCAGCTCCTTTCAACGTTGTCCCTCCATTCTTAGGATCTCATTATTTCCCATATCAAGAATTCATGAACTGAAAGAACCTAGAGAACCTATAGCCCCTGCTTAAAAGCTTGGCTCACATTCAGCATCACTTCTGATCAGTCTCATTGGAGAGATGGGTCATATGGCCACACTAGAGGCACGGAGGCCTAGAAGATGTACTCCTTTCCTGAGCAGCCATTTTCTAGGCACAGCTCTATAGTCTAGAAGTCAAAAATGGATTTTGATGGACAGCTTGCTGACTCTGTTAAGCACAAAACGGGGCTTAACAAATATTTGTTGATATATTTATAACAGCAGCATAAGAGTCAATTCATCTTATTTCTCCTTGGAACAGTGCTATTAAACACTTTAGAAATTTTAGAAAATTCTGTAATGGGTGCACTAGATAATGCATTTGTTCAACCATGATTAGAAAGGTTGCTGACATTTATCTAGGGAGATGTGAAGCAATTTAATATTATTAATTGCTAACAAACAGATAAGATTTACAAGAATTGTCAAAGCTTAAATCTCCACATAATCATTCCTCACAAAAGAAAATTTATTATGCCATTATGCTTATTTCTATCTGGGTTCCTATAGTGCAATCACTGTTTGCTATTAAATTTTTATTGCACATTTAATTTATCTTTCCCTCTAGTGGGGGAATACATAAGAGAATTCATTTGATAATAGTATCATCTCCCCTTCTCTTTTTCCCAGCACTTCTGCTCCCTCTGACATAGATAGGAATATATTTGTATCTTGGTATTAATTATAAAAGGAACTGAGGAGCACAATGCTTGCTGTCATCTGAAAGGAATTATCCAGCCTGAATTAGCTTGATGGAGAACTAGTGAACTTACATTATAAATATCAATTTTCAGTAGTTTATAAAGAATTCAGGAAAAATTCCATTTAAAAGCTAAATACTTGCTTTTCATAGGTTAAAACAGAAAATAATTCTGGTTTTTCAAATTTTAAAGACCGGCTATTTGTTAAAAGTTGGGGTGGAGGGGCTATTTAATTTATAACATGCCGTGTTGAAAATGAAGCTTTATGCTTCTCAAGGATATGCTTTATTGCAAAGCTAAACAATCTATTCCCTGTCCAACTGCCTGCCCCAAAGAGTAAAATATAGTTAAGACAAGAGGAAGGCAATGAAATAGGACACAGGAAACAACTTTTCAGTTGCCAATGTTTTCCCTATTAGGGTCAGATTTTATGGAAGCAGTGTCAGCTTTGGTACAATGGAAGTATTTTCTTGATTTTCAGAGAGAGAGTTCTAGTTCTTGGGCCTCATTCACCAAGGCAGAAGTCAGATTGTACTGTTTATTGATTTGAAACTTTGTGTCTCACGGGAATGGATAACATACTGAAGCCATTTTTCTCATTTTGAATAACTACTAAAGTTTTGTTTATATTTTGAATAGACATTATACTTAACACAATATTGGTGATCCTATTTCTAGTAACTTAGCGAGGTTATATATTTTCCTTTGACTTAACGTGGAGGCCTGTACATCTAGTCTACAGAACTCAGGTGGGGTTGCATAGCTGTCCTACCTTTCCTAGGAAGAATCTCAAAATCCTTAGAAGGTTGGTGGCAATGACTTTAGGATGCCTTCACTCTCCACTCCACCAAGAGTACTTTTCCCCTCGATCACACCAAATGTCTTTAACCTACATAATTGCCATTGAGTATATCCGCATCTTTCATTATAGTTGTTGATCTCAAAACCCTGGAGCACGGTATAACTAGTGTCCCAGAAAAAGTAGGATTTAGGGCTGACATTTGCAGGGTTTTGATAACTGGGCAGTAGCATGGGGCTTATATGATTCTGAGTAATTTTTCCATCTTTCTGGTATTGCCTGTATGTAACAGCCAGTTGAGGAAGACTGAGCACCCCACCGAAATTGAACTGCTTTCCCCATTTGTCTTCTGAGGACATTGTACTGGAAGTTCATAAATTACATACAGACCTCGCACACCATCAGCATGATTTCTGTTTTGGTCATCACACACTTGCAGCCACACTCTCTGAAGTCCTCCTGTCAGCCTCAGAACTGTCAGCGAGCAAACTCTTCCTTCCATTACTAACTACTGCTGAGGGTGGGGCCTGGCTTCTGGTACCACTGAAGACCAGCATCAGTGCCTGACACTCAGCCGTGCTCCGTAAGTGCTCAGTCAATGTCTCTGTATTCCTTAACACTTTGGCTGATTTGTTTCAAAGACTTAGGAGACCCCCTTGGGGAACTCTCCTCCTTGAAGTGATCCCCAAACTCTCCTCTGAAATCCCCAAGACATACATGCACACACGCATATACCACATCCACATGCACATGCACACATACACACACATGCACGCATGTATGCACATACACATGTACACATACACATAAATGCACATACATGCACATACACACACACAGAAACAGAAATTAGAAAAGGTCCATTGGTTATCAATACCGTATCAGTACCTGATGCTTACTTGAACTCAAACTAGTTGAAGGTAAAGGAGGTGATTGGGACGGACATAGTTGTTTTAAAGAAATAACAGGCCTTACTTTGTTTACCTTCAGAGTGACAGGAACTGGAAAGTCAGTAATTGAAACTGTTCCCTACATTTTTCCTGGGGTTCTATGAAGTCCCTGTAGATTTGCTCTGTAGATTTGCTCCATTTTCTTTGTCTTTTTTCCAGACCAGCTTTCTCAAGCACATCTTCTCTGCTTTGCAATTAATTTAACTCATGAGAAACTTTGGCTTACACAATACAGACTCTAACCTTGGATGTAAATGTTTGGTTCAAACACATACCAGCAACTCTGTTCAGTTCTTATGTCTTTCTGTTCAAATTCTTAAAACTCCAGTTTAGGCAGTACCACAAATCTGTGGCTGCACAATGTAGTCAGAGTCTGTTAGAGTTCATTGAAATTCTATACCACATAGTGTCATTTACTAGGAATAGGTGATTTACTTAGTGTATACATTTGAAACAACAAATAGTTTAATTATTTGAGAAATTACAAAAGAAAAAATAGAAACTGTGGAAAATCAGGAAAGCTTTTGCCAAATGTTTTCAGGTAGAAATGAAATAGAGGAACATTTTTTTTTTTCTGTTTCTCAGGTTTCTAAAAAATTTTCCTGGATAAAATTTGATTTATATTCTAAATTTAAATTAGCTATATACTTTGTATAATAGAAAACCGTTGTTTTCTCATTTGCTAAATAAGTGTTCAATAAATATTTAAATAAAACTGGTTTAAAAGACCATTAGATAATAAACCTACCCAGTGTCCCTATTTCCTTCAGGATGGCTGGTTTGCATCTGGACAGTAGAAAGATGTACATGGTAAATTCTGTCTCTACATTTGTTTCGGTGTAGTAAAGCTACTGGAATGATATACCAGAAACGGACTGACTTTTAATAATGGGAATTTATTAGCTTGCAAATTTATAGTTCTAAGGCCGTGAAAATATCCCAGTTAAGGCATTGACAGGATAATTAATACTTCTCTGAAGGCTGATTACTGGGTGAGCTTGGGCTCCTCTGTCAGAGAGAAAGGCACATGACGGTGTGTGCTGGTCTTTCTCTCCTGGGTTTCATTGCTTTAGTTTCTGGTTTCAGTGGTTTCCTCCCATCTTCTCTGGGGCTTTTTCTTTGAGTTTCTCTTATTTTCATCTCTCAGCTTCTGCATTCATTTTATCCTTTCATAAAGAACTCTGGTAAAAGGATTAAGACCCACCTTGAATGAGGTGATTCACAACTCAATTGAAATAACCTAATCAAAAGGTCCTCCCCACAATAGGTGTATACCCACAGGAATAGATGAAAAGAACATGACCTTTTCCAGGGATACATAACAGCTTCTAACTACAATTTTATTGTCAAAAGCTGTGCTAGGGAATTTGCCCAACATCCTGTGTCAGTTCATTGAACTCTGCCTGCCCTGGACTGCTGGCTTGGTTGAGGGTTCCCCCAGATGGAAAAGAAGCTATCACAAAAATGGGTAGGAGAGTGAGAATATGCAGTTGCTTATATCTTTATATGCAAAGCTTATACCTTTGTCTCTGCTGGGTTGATAACTGGCTCCCACCTGCAGTCACAGAGAAAGATAGTTCCCTGGACCAGAACAGAGGCTAATCCTTTACCAGTCGGCTCTGCTTTTTAGTTTGATTTCCTCCCAGCATGCTGCCTTACTGCAGAAGTACATAATGCCTTTCTCATTTGGTTTGGCAGCATTCATCTAAAGAACATGTTTAATAGCCTGGGCATGGCAATTTGCATGGATTTTTTAAAATATAGTTGCTGGCCCTTGTTAACTCTGAAGCCCTTGAGGTTGCTAAGGTCTCGCTTCAGTCTGGAGCCTGGATTTTTCTCCAGGTTGCTCTGAACCTGCAGTTGCTGCCCACACTGCATTGTGCTCATGACCACATTTTAATTCAGGTCAATTACCTCCTGTCAGCATGGAATTAATTCATGTGGCCAGAGAGAGAAGGTAGCAGTACCTTGAGGCAAGCTCTCTCCCTTGCTAACTCATGGTCTGCCTCATGGGGTCAGACTCCTGCCATCTCCAGGGCAGTGACTCTCCGGGCAGGGTCTGTCTGTATATAGAAATGATGGATTGCATTGTTTGGAAATTCCTGGCTGAAGCTTCTGTCAGATGCACTGAGAACAACTGTCACCAGTGGAGGGAGAATGAGTAAAGGCCTCACCTTAGAAGCTGTACTCTTCCCTTTCCAGATTTGGTGTCACTCGCCATTAGTTTCAACAGCACATAGTGATGGGAACTTCACCTATCTCCTGGCCTCCCTAATTCTGTCGAAGGCTATCCAAGCTCTTCTCCCTGGCAGCTGTTGAGACTTGGAGTCTCAGGACCCTCTTTAATTCCTCCCTTTCCCAGAAAGCTATTCTCATTTCTTCCTGTACAGCATTATTTTCTGTACATGGTTCCTCTCTCCAGTCAAGGTCCTCTTATCCCACCCAGCCTGGACTGAGAAACAGCAATAGAGAGCTATAAAAGACTTTCATGTAAACAGGTGAATCTCCCCACTTGTTTCAGAAAGAAGGCTTTTCACCTATGGGAAGTGGGTCAAAAGTATTTTCATTGTTAGCCTCACTCTCTCTAATGATTTGTATGGTGGTTTTCTGAGACACTGCTGTTGGGTACAGAACTTATCATTTGTTACTCCCTCCAAATTTGAAGAAACTTGGGGTTAGAAATTGGGTAAAGAAAAAGAAGAAAGCAACAAAACAGAGAATACGAAGAGAGTCATTGAAATGGAGATACCAGCCACTCCACCAGGTTCATTCTGTTTCATCTCCATGAAATGTAGCTTCACACACTGATATTGTCTCCTTGTAATATCCATAGTCACTTGCATTTTTATAACCTTAGGTTGGTTTCAACATTTTTAAATACAGCAAATGTTTTACTTTAAATTAGGATGTAAGGGCCTTAGGGGCGGAGGCCATAGTTTACTTGGAACAGAACTAGATGGACTGGACTGGCCTTTGAATATTTTTTTCAGAGTTTCAATTATAAATCCTAAAGCAAACATGAGAAAAGCCATGTTCTTTAATCCTTGTTCAGTATTGTTGAGTGGGATATTTTTTTCTTTTTTTTAATTAAAAATTTTTTTTTAAATATAACAACATATGAAAACAAACATTCTTACCATATGATCATTCCATTCTTGGTATGTAATCAGTAACTCACAACATCATCACATAGTTGTATATTCATCACCATGATCATTTCTTAGAACATTTTCATCAATTCAGAAAAAGAAATAAAAGGAAAAAAGGAAAAAACTCATACATACCATACCCTTTACCCCTCCCTCTCATTGATTGCTAGTATTTCCATCTACCCAATATATTTTAGGCTTTGTTTCCCCTATTTTTTTTTCTATACCCCTTATCATTCCCTTTCATTGATCACTAGCATTTCAATCTAATAAATTTATTTTAACATTTGTTCCCCCTATTATTTATTTATTTTTAATTAATGTTTTACTCCTCTGTCCATACTGTAGATAAAAGGAGCATCAGACACAAGGTTTTCACAATCACAGTTACATTGTGAAAGCTATATCATTATACAATCATCTTCAAGAAACATGGCAACTGGAACAATGCAACAGTTTCAGGCACTTCCCTCCAGCTTCTCCAATATACCTTAACTAAAATGGTGCTATCTATATAATGCGTAAGAATAGCCTCCTCCAGGGTAACCTCTTGACTCTATTTGAAATCTCTCAGCCATTGACACTTTATTTTATCTCATTTCTCTCTTTCCCCTTTTGATCTAGAAGGTTTTTGCAATCCCTTGATGCTGAGTCCCAGCTCATTCTAGGGTTTCTGTCCCATGTTGCCAGGGAGGTTTATACCCCTGGGAGTCATGTCCCACATAGAGAGTGGGAAGGCAGTGAGTTTGCTGAGTGGGATTTTTTTGATTAAGTTGTTTCCATGGAGATGTGATCCACCAAGTTGTGGGTGGGACCTTTTGATTAGGTGGTTTCCATGGAGATGTGTCTCCACCCATTCAAGATGAATCACTTACTGGAATCCTTTAAGAGGGAACCATTTTGGAAAAAGTTTCAGAGCTGACACAGAGACCTTTGGTGATGTAGAAAAAAAATGCCCTTGGGGAAGTTGTCTGAAACCAGAAGCCGGGAGAGAAAGTTAGCAATAGCTGCCATATGCCTTCCTAGCTGACAGAGAAACCTAACTGTCATCAGTCCTTTCTTGAGTCAAGATATATTTCCCTGCATACCTTAGTTTGGACATTTTTATGGCCTTAGAACTGTAACTTGTAACTTAATAAATTCTCTTTATAAAAGTCAACCTATTTCTGGTACAGTGTATTTCTGGAAGTATTAATAAACAAAAACAGCAACACTTTCAGAAATTGACATGCTTCTCATTGAATTCCAAAGGAATGCTAATGGCATGTACTTCAGTAAAAGGAGTTCTATGAGGGCTTGAGACAAGACATCATGCAGTAGTGTTTATCTTGCTGAAATGGAGGGTGCAGACATTTCATGTTGTTTGTACATCAGTAAGCATTGATAATCAACCCAGTGGAGACTGAGAAACTATCACAAAAATTATGGATGTGCACCTAAGTAGAAGGTCATAAAATCTCACATAGAGAAGAAGTCTGAGTATGCAAGTTAATATGTAGGTAGGAAAAGTATCTCATTTGAAACAATTGAAAGATAATTATACTATAAAGATTCATTACCATGTCTTCCATATCAGCAAATGAGACAAAAAGGATCAAATTGTATCAATAACCATCTATACTGGTCTAGAATAAAGGGTAAAAAAAGGTTGATTTACAGGCTCCCATGAATTCACATTTAGAAAATTATTGATTTGAGACTTTTCTAGCTTTCCAATGTATCTTTCTAAGGCTATGCATTTCCCTTACAGCACTGCTTTGCTTGTATCCCACAGACTTTAGTGTTTGGGATTTTCATTTTTATTTTATTCAGTGTGTTACATGATTCTCCTTAAGGCTTCCTCTTTGACCCTTGGATTGTTTATTTAGTTTCCAATTGTTTGGAGCTTTCACTGTCCTTCCCTTAATGTTAGGACCATTTTTGTCTGCATCTGCTGACATAAAGTAGTATTGCCTCTTCTTTAGCTGCAAGTCTGGAACATAAAAGATCAAAAGCAAACCCAAGGAACTCACCACTGTGTTGTTTTTGGTCCTAAGGTCCCTGGCTCATCTGCATTGTTCTCTCTACCGTTTAGCAGCTTCTTATGCTTGTTTTATATAATATCTAGGGTTTTTAGTTGTGCTTAATATGAGGGATAGCAAAAATACATCTATTCCATCTTCCCAGAGTGAAAGTTGTCTATAATAACATAAACAAAGTGTCTCTTACATAGCAGGGGCTACATAAAAATGTGACTGTATAATTTACTAAAATATTAACTTATATTTCTTCTTCTTGTATTTCTTTTTCTTCCTCAGTTTACCCAAGTAATTAAGATCTGATTCTCTTCTTGTCATATTGTTGAGGGTCTCACAAACTTTATATTTTATGAATAAATGGTAATACTAGGCTAAGGGCAAAATCCAGAGAGAAATTTGTCTAGAATCTGGAAGATCAACCACAAAGAATTAGAGGAAACAATCAAAATGGGGCTTTATTTGCAGATTTATATTTAAAAATAATAATCAGATGTATTTTGGTAATTGCAGTTGGGAAAACATGACTATTGGTTTTCTCAACCAACTTTTAAAAAAATAACCGCCATTTTTTTCTTTTTCTTTGTTTTCACAGTTTCTCTTACCATTTTAGAAAATGTCTATTTGGTTTAAAAAAAAGCTTATACAAATATCATCTTTTCTGCTACTAATGAGAACAGATCATTTTCTGTTCCAGAATTATAATTCAAGATTAATTTACTAATCTGATCACCAAACCTGAAAGTTGGTGGCTTATTAGAATGTATCAGAAAAAGAACAAAAGTGGTAAGTCACATAATACTGGGGCTCTTTCTAATTTCAGATATAGTACATGTTCATTGTGAAGGATATAGAAAATATAGGAAGGTACAAAAAGAAAATGTAAACTAATAATTTCACCAGCAGAAACAACCCATGTTAACATTAATGCATTTCCTTCCTATTTAAAGACCTCTGTGTTCATATATGTGAGTACACACGACATATTTTATAGTCCAATTTTTGTCAAATGAAAGTGGTTGTGTACACACAAGGACTAAATATCATATGATAGGTAATTTACTATGTCACTATCCATTTTTTTGAAAATAGTATTTTTAGTAAATATGCAATCTTTTTATTTAATCTTGTCCCTAATATATAATAATTAATAATTTAATTAATTTCATTTTCCCTTAAATCTTTGTTAATTGTTTTGTTTATTTTCTTAAGGATAGTCTTTTTTAAAGAATACCATTTTTTATACACATAAACTCTTTAATGCTACATTGCCAGATTGATTGGCAGAAAACTTGGTTCAGTTTGCAGACTCATCAAAAAGACTTCAGGGTACCTGTTTGCCTCGTTTTCCAGGGATGTATGACAAATAGCACATAGTGGGTTGCTTTAAGGAGCAGGTATATGTTGTTTCAGTTTTGGAGGCCAGTAGGCCAGCATCAAGGTTTTGGCAGGGCTTGTTTTCTCCTAGTCTTTAGCATTCAGCAGTGCTCCTTCACATACTCTCTCTCCTTCTGTCTGCTCTTTTGGTTTCCACTAAATTCTGGCTTTGACATCCATAACCAATTTCCTCAGCTTAAATGACTTCAGCCGTATAGATTAAGGTTTACACTGATTCAATCTGACTTCATTTAAATAGGATCTTTGAAGATCTGATTCACAAATAAATCCACACCTCAACTAAGAGTACCATCTGCAATGTTCTATTTACACACACACAGGACCAAGGATTAGGGCTTGAACATGTCTTTTGTGGGAGACATGGCCAGTCCCTGACATTGTTTTATTATTATATTTTAACCTTTGCTTTAAAATTCATGCTAATATCATAAAATACTATCTTTTTTCTAATATGCTTTTTAAATCATAATTGAAATGTAATGCCTATTACCATCTGCATTTGTACTTTTGTGACTTATTTACATTAACCATTTTTATTAGACTTTTAATTTTTTATCTTATTATTTTCAAGAAATGTAAATATCAAACCTTTGTCAAATTTGTAACAAACATTGTTTGTTACTTGAATTCTAAGGTTTT
>PVIY010039235.1:0-23262 GCA_004026745.1 Myrmecophaga tridactyla
CTGCCTGAAAATGTAGAGCTGTGTTCCAGTAGCCATGTTTCTTGATGATGATTGAACAATGATATAGCTTTCACAATGAGACTCTGTGAATGTGAAAACCTTGTGCCTGATGCTCCTTTTAGCTACTATATCAACAGAAGAGTAGAACATATGGAATAAAAATAAATAATAGGGGGAACAAATGTTAAAATAAATTCAGTTTGAAATGCTAGTGGTAAATGAAAGCGAGGGGTGAGGGGTATGGTATGTATCTTTTTTTCTCTATTATCATTTTATTTCTTTTTCTGTTGTCTTTTTATTTCTTTTTCTAAATCGATGCAAATGTTCTAAGAAATGATGAATATGCAACTATGTGATAATATTAAGAATTACTGATTGTATATGTAGAATGGAATGATATCTTAATGGTTTTTGTTATTTTTTTTAATTAATAAAAAAAGTTACCACCCACAACTGAGTGGGTCACAGCTCCATGAAAAATCAAAAAGCTCCCACCCAGCAATAGTGAATGAGGATTAAAAGACATGGGTTTTCTGGGGTACACCATAGATTCAAACCAGCAAACCACGGTTTGCCAACCCCCTACCAAAGCCATTCCTGTTAACTCTAAAGAATACCTAGGGTTCTAGCTGAGTTCTACAAATGTTTCACATACCAAGATGACTTTCCAGAAACCTACAACCTCCAGATGGGTTCCTAAGTCAGACAAGTCCTGAAACCCAGAGGGGCCATCCTCTTCAAGAACATTAACTCATTTCATCCCTCTATCCTATATTGTTGATACCCCTTTCCTACATAAAAAACGTTAGAATGGGTATAGCCCATGTTCTAGTTTGCTAGCTGCCAGAATGCAACACACCAGAGATGGATTGGCTTTCAATAAAAGGGGATTTATTTAGTTAACATAACATATAGTTCTTCAGAGGTAAGGTAGCTAGCTTTCAACTGAAGCTCTTTCTTACGTGGGAAGGCACAGGGTGATCTCTGCTGGCCTTCTCCCCAGGCCTCTGGGTTCCAACAACTTTCCCCAGGGTGATTCCTTTCTGCATCTCCAAAGGCCTGGGCTGAGCTGTGAATGCTGAGATGAGGTATGCTGAGCTTCTTTGGGTGTGCTACATAGAGCGTTCTCATTTAAGCACCAGCCAATTAAATCAAACACTGCAGTAGGCACGCCTCCTAGCCGACTCAGATATAATCAGCAACAGATGAGGTTCACATGCTATTGGCTCATGTCCACAGCAATAGAACTAGGCACCTTCACCTAGCCAAGGTGACAATTGAATCTAACTACCACAGTCCATATACCCCTAAAGACAGGGAGAAGCATCAAAGGAGAAGGAGGAGTTATAACAGAGAAGACAGAATTTAACAAATGAGTATCACTGCTGATCATTCTATTGATTTTTGTTTTAGTCTCTAGTGTCTTGAAGCAGTTAGAAGGAAAAACATAAAATTGTGGAATAGTAACCCATACCAAACTCTGAAACCCATTCTATAACAACTTGTTACAATGTACTTTGAAATTTATTGCTCTTTTGTATATATAATATGTATATGTGTTATATCAGTAAAAAGTTTAAAAAAATAGATCCTTCTAGACAAAGTGCAGAAAACAGATATAGCAGAGCATTAGTCGAAGCAGGGAGACTAGTTAAGGGACTACTGATCACATCCAGAGACCAGAAGAGTGGCTTGGTCTATACTGTGTGAATTGAATGTGGAATTTAAAAGGGAAAAAATAGTCATGAATGATTCCTGAATTTGAGGCCTGAGTAAATGGTGAAAGATGATGGCATTAGGGAACTGGAAAACATTAGAGGAATGGCAACATTTGGTGACAAACTTTGGTTTTGTTTGGGACATGTTAAATTTGAGTATCAATATAATACTAAATGGAGGTATTAAAAGGACAATTGTTCTACCCAGCAATTTGGGTAGAACTGGGGATAAGGACTGGGAAATCATCAGCGTAGGGGAGGCACTAAAACCAAAGGATTGGATGATATCATTAGGAAGTGAGTATAGTTGGAGCAGAGGCTGAGAATGCAGCCCTCCTAGCTCTCTCGAGCAACAGTCATTCCAGTAGCAATTTCACATTTAACTACTTCACTAATTTTTGAAACCCCTACCAGATCAAAGCTCCTTGAGCACAGGGACTGTTATCTCTTTTACTTACCATTATATCTAACAATACTGGGCCTGGCCTTTAGCCAGACTGAAGGAACTGAAGTTATTTTGAAAGGTGATTTTACAGTATCTTTACAATGGGAGATGAGTATAGGAGTTGACTTGCCAATTCCATTTCTATTAATATAATTCCCCCAATTTTCACAACTATGTGAAACAGAGTACATCCACAGGACTTCATTGCACCTGTATAGAAAGAGTCCTGGAAGGATGTGCATCAAACTCTGGAAAGTAGCAACAACCCTGGATTAATGAATGGAAGTAATGGGGATGTTCATATTACTTTTGTATTACAATACATTTATACTATTTTAAATTTTTATAACTTGAATGTATCAAGTATATTGGTTATTAAAATCAATAAAGGCTTAAGATGGAATACATATACCCAAGAGCAATATATGCTAACATGACAGATTATAATTACAAAGATGATTGCATCAACATATATCCATCTCCCATGCTTTTCTTACAACATGATGTTGATATTCCTCCATTGAGGGGAAGGATGTATTCCCCTCCCTTGACCTAAAAAGGAAGATCCTTTCTAACCGGTTTGACCAATAAAACATAGTGGAAATGGTGCTGTTTGACTTCCAAGTCTAGGTCATAAAAAGTGACATAACTTCCACCTGGCTCTCTCAAGACATTTGCCTTTGGAACCCAGCCACCATGTAATAAAGCCTAGGACAGATGGAGATCATGATTTGTGCGGTGATCACAAATCATGTGGATGTGGGTGTGGGTGATTGGGCTAACAGCCTCAGCTAGGATCCCAGGTGACAGCCACCATGAACCAACAGATGCATGAATAATAATCCTTCAGATGATCCCAGCCCCCAGCCTTTGAGTCTTTTTTTGCCTGGGAATCAAAGCCAGGTCTCCTGCGTGGGAGGTAAGCATTCTACCACTGAACCACCCAAGCACCCCAGCTTTTGAGTCTTAATACTGAGGACCCATAGGTTATGGAGCAGAAATACATGGTTTCCACTGCAGATTGACTGAATTCCAGTCCCACAGAAACCAAGAGATGTTTCATTTTATACGTACTTTAATTAATCTATATATCTTAAAAATGGAATATCAAACATATTTGTATCTTATTCTTATCACTTAAGAATACAGCACAAATACCTTTCCTTTTCAATAGATGCCTTAGTAGAGCATCATTTTTAATGACTTTCCTCATCGTATATTTTATCACAATTGATTTAACAAAGCCTCTACTCTTTGACGTTGGGATGCTGCAAACTTTTTACTGATAGAAACAGCATTCCAAAGCACACAATATGCAGTTGTGTTTAAGCATATGCTTATTTTTTTGCCTAATTTTAAAATCATTTCCAGAGAAGAAATTGCCACTAGTGAAAAACAATACTATCATCAGCATGCCAATAGATATTTATTTAATAAGATAAAAATAAAAAACAAGGTTAGAGCTATGCCATGAAGAAAATCACCCGTTAGCAGGAGAAAGACAGGAGAACAAATGAGGATAATACAAAGCTTAAGGATTCCAACACACTGTACATGCTTGCATGATTATGTGAGCGCCTCACTCCCTATTTTGCTAATGCAATAATTCCACAGAAAGATTGACTGTTTCCCTTCTATTAATTGGAGAGAACTTATTACCAGTAACCCAAAGGGAGAGCTTCGATTTGAAATTTCATTAACAGAAAATATATTTCGGGTCTTTTGCTACATTATAAATAATTCAAATGGATATATTTTGCTAAAACAAAGGAAACAAATACTCTGGATCATGGTGGAGACTTTTATGTTGCTAATGTACAATACTCATATCCCCACAACAAATTATTCATTATTTTCACTACAAATTAATTTGGTGTTTTTTTAGTAGTTACACTGATTTCGATACGTGGTCTGAATTAAACTTGAAGCTGAAAATCATGTAGTTCTTGCAGGAAATAAGAGCCTCTTACACATGTATATATATCTTGATATGTCTGCACATTCACCATTCGTATATGAGTGGAAACGGGTGGGCTTGTTGTCTATGGATTTGCACAGCCAGGGAGGTTCCCTACCAATATCGGCTTCACACAGGCGTTTTCACTGTCGTGCAGATGCAACTTGGGTGCGCCTCCGTGGCTCTACCTGACTCTAACACTTGGCGACAAGTCTCAGAAGGTTTTGGAAGTCATAATGGTAGTTCCTACATTGTGAGGAACGTTGGACAGCTAAAAGAAAGTGTGCAGCAAAGAAGTTATGATTCAGTCTTGTGTGGTGAGTGAGAAGCAGAACTGGGCGGCGAATAAAGCGAAGGTAGAAAAAGCGAAAGCCCAGAGATTCCCGGGCCACGAGGATACAGTCTCCATGAGCAGGCGTTGATTTCCAATCCGGCTACGCAGACTCAAAGGTTCAGATCTCCTCCGACCAGAGAGTAGCTGGGGAACAACGGCCCTTTATCCACTGCACAGACGCCAGATACGTGCCCGTGCCCAACACCTAAATACTCACATGGTCAGAAAAACGCTGTTTAAAATTATCCCAAGGAGGCAGGGCTGGTGGGCGCATGCGGAAAGCGATGACTTTGAACATCCCTCGGTAAACCGAACCCTCCACTACGTCCCGTGGCCAGACTTTGGGTCTGAGCGACCGGCTGTACCGATAGGAAGGCCGAGTAGCCCTCACACCCAGCGACCGCGGTGACCCAAGGCGACCGCGGGGCGACCCTGGGCCGGAAGTGACGCAGCAGCGCCGAGTACTTCCGGAGCTGCAGGGACGGGTCCGCCAGAGGAAGCAGCGCGGGCCCCGGCTGGCGTCGATCCGCTGCTTCCGCCGCCGCAGGTTCTCCATCCGACCCCTCTGGCCCGGCCGACCTGGCCTGGCCCGCCTCGGCTCAGCAGTTGCTGGGCTGTGGCTCCCGGTAAGTGTGCGGCACGTGTCGAGGCCTTGTTTACTTGGGCGGGAGGAGGACTCCCCGCGCGCTTCCCGGCCGGGCTGGGACTCCACCTTCGCCGCCGCCCGCGAGGCCTTGGCGCTTCCCGCCCCTCGTAAGTGGTTCGGACGCCCCCCGCCGCCGGCCGAGGGGCCGGAGTGTAGAGGAAAGGCGGTAGAAGGCTACGGCCGGAGCTGGCAGTCACCCGGCACCTTTTCGCCTTTCCTTCTCCGGCCGTCGCCTCAGTTCCCGGAGACGTCGGAGGCCAGCGGCTCTGACGAACTGGCACGAGCGCATCTTGGCCTTCCCGGCTGTGAGCGCCGAGGAGACGCGCCACGTCCGGGGGGATTTACTCAAGTCTTCATGGGAGCTTTTGCAGTGCTGCCGGCGCGTTTTGTTTTTAACACACCCTCCCCCCGCCCCTGTAAAGGGTTTCCCCTCTAGCGCGAGAACAAGCGCGTCCGCTCGGATATCCCAGCGACCGCGGTGCCTCGCAAGGGACTTGTGGCCCGGTAGCGGCGCCGCAGTCTCGCTGGATGCTGCCGGGCAAGCCACGGGGGAGTCGGCTGTGTTCTCGGATGACTTCCCTTCTACTCAGTGTTGTTGTGTCCCATAGAACTTTTTGCGATGATGGACTTGTTCCATTCCTTTGCTGTCCAGTACTGTAGCCTCTAGTGACACGTGAGTTCATTGAGTATTTGATATGTGGCTGGTGCAACTGAGGAATTAAATTTATATTTATATTTTGTTTTTAAATTAAGTTAAATTTAAATAATCACATGAGGTTAGTGGCTAGTGTTTTGCACAGTGCAGCTATAGACTAGGGTTTTGAAACTAAGTTGCCGATATTTTTGTGCCAAGTAGTTTTCTTTAGACTTAGTAAAATACCAGTAAGTGCTAAATAAAATATCAGGAACAACCATCGTCATATTCACCAGAAGTCTGTGGGTTTTTTCGCCTTGAAACTGAGAAGTTTCAGTTTGGATCCTTTCCTTCCTTGGTGGGGCCTGGCCTGGTGAGAAAGCCTAGGGTGGATCTTCTGAATACTTGACTTTGGCTTTGGAGGAAAGTAATTTCTGTTAGTTTTTTTTCTATCCGGGATGTAGGAAAATTTAAGGGCTACAAAGAAATCAAAGCTTTGTCATCAGTTCTGTTAATAAGGAAATAATGTACTGAGTAAGATCAGAAGGTTAGCTCTTCTTCAAATAGAACGCGGATATTTAACTTTGAAAAGATGAGAAAAGTTTTTATTTAAATCTGAATCTAGAATGCCCAATAAGTATAAAATGGAGTTCTCTTTTTTCCTGGGAAGTTTTTTCATCCTTTTGAATGTTTGTTGAGAAGCTTGTGGGTAACTCCTAAACCCAGATGCTGGGGAGAAGCCCTGAGAATGTAAAAAGTATGTGCTTTTGTTGGTGTGATTCTGGAGGGTCTTTTGTTACCTTTGTGGACAGTATCATCTTCTCTGGAAGGGTGGTGGGGAGTTATGAAACCCCATAGCTCATTGTTTTGGTAGAGGATGCTGGGCAGTTGCCAACAGTGTAATCCTCTGCAGGTTACTTAATCCTTTCTGAACTATAGCTTTCTCATTTGTAAGAAGGGGATGATAGCCACTTTGTAGGGTTGGAAGATAGAGTAAGTCTGAGTTGAAATTGGGTCTCATTAAGTGAGGGCTATTATAGGTAATGATTTTTTATGGGCAGGAACAATATTTATGGATTCTATTTGCCTAGAGCTAGTATCTTGGTTGAAAGTTACAGGTAAAAGAAAAGAGGGTGAAAAAATCGGTTGCATGTCCTCTGTTTTTGTATAAACAGATAAAAATTAATCTTTTACAGTCGTTGTTCAGACTGATTTTTTCATTTAGTTTATATTTGCTTGTCTTTGCATGAAGTATTCCTTTGCAAGTTGTAAACTTTGGTTTTCTCAGAAATCCTAAAGGATAAAGTAGTAGAAATAAAATTTGTAATTGAATAAGCAACAAGTAGATTTATTTAGTCTTTGATAGTGGGATCTATATCTGTGGGGAAGTCAGCTGGCCCTGAAGCTTGTCGGAAGAAAGGTAGGTAATGGGTGTTTATATTGCATAGTGTGTATCCTATTGGGAACTTTTTTTTTGGGGGGGAGGGTACATTGTCCAGGAATTGAACCTGGTAGCTCCTGCAATGAAAGGCTAGAGCATTCTACCACTGAACCACCCATGTACTCCCTTTTTTTTTTTTTGAAAACAGTTTTCATGAGTAAACTGAGCTCTGAAATATTAGCAGTATTCTGTATTAGATTACCACAGTGGAGGTGACTTTACAGTAAAAGTACAATTTTAAGTCAGTTATAACTTCCCCTGAAAAAATCAAATGCCTTGCCTACTTCTATCAACATTTAGGATTGAGATTATATTAGTTAATTGACAGAATCTGAAAAATAGAAATGTAGGAGCAAGGAGGTGGGCTTTCAAGCCAGAAGAAATTAGGTATCTATTTTTGTCAGCAGTATCGCAGGTTAACTTATTGTCAGCCGCTTATTTTGAATATTTTATTTTTTTAGAAGGTAGTGTAATTCTTGTCAATATCATTATGACCTGGATTTGTTGGGATTTAAGAAAATAATGACTTTAATAGTCTCTTTGGCCCTTTGTTACTGTACTTTTAAATGTTTTTGCTTTTTTAAAAATAAATTTACAAAACAAGGTACCAATTATAAATAAAATTCTCTCTTTTCATTTTAGATGGAAATCATATGACACCGATTATTTGGGTGATGTCTTTTTAACAGATCTTCAAGAACTGTAGGTATTTGTAGTTCAAAGATGAACTTTTCTGTTAATGAAAAAATACCATAGTTCAGTTGTGATTAGGTGGTTGTGCCATCTGGAATAATTTGTTAAAGGTCAAACTGCCAATATTATATATATTTAAATTTTATTATAATTTATTTTTTACTGTGGTGAAATATACTTACGTCATTTTAACCATTCTAAGTGAACAATTCTTTGACTTTAAGTACGTTGACAATACTGTATAACTTTCACCGCTATTTCCGGACTATTTTTATCATTCCATATCAAAACTCATACTTATTTAGCAATAACTGCCCATTGCTCCCTACCCCTACCTCTGGTAACCACTATTCTGCTTTCTGTCTCTATGAATTTGCCTATTCTAAGTATTTCATAGTAGAGAAACTATACAATTTTGTCTTTTTGTGTCTGTCTGGCTTATTTCAATCAACATGATGTCTTCAAGGTTCATCCATGTTGTAGCATATACCAGTTCTTCTCTTCTTTTTACAGCTGAATAATATTTTATTGTAGGGATATACCACATTTTGTTTATCCATTCATCTGTTGAAGGACACTTGTGCAACTTCTACCTTTTGGCCATTATGAATAACTCTGCAGTATACATTGATGTACAAATTTTTATCTGAGTCCCTGCTTTCAATTCTGGGTATATAAATATACCTAGGAGTGGAGTTGCTGCGTTATGTGGTAATAATTCTGCCCTATCATTAATGTGGTTTTTTGAGCATTTATAATTTATATATTAAACTTAGATCTACTGATATTTTAATAGTATAAAAAGTGGCTCTATATGATTTTAGTATCATTCTTTTTTTTCGGGGGGGGTTGCATGGAGAGGAATTGAACCCAGGTCTCCTACATGGCAGGCGAGCATTTTACCACTGAACCATCTGTGCACCTCCCATTTATTCTTAATCTTTATGTTATGGTTGTTTTTTTTTTAAAAGATTATCTACCTTAAATAGACAACATTTACTTCTCATTTTATCCAGATTTGTTTATGTTAATTGTTTATATAACACTGAGTCTAAATGTTCTTGCCTTTTAGGGTACTATTACCTTTTAGATTTAAATCACTAGTTAATATGATTCCATGCAAATGATCACTTGAAAGACTATGTGTACAGAAAAATTAATGGGTATTTGCAAAAATCTTTTCTGAAACAAAGTTAGGACTGTTTTGCTTTTTTATTCTTCTCTTTTCATTTATAGTAATTGAGTAACATTTTGATCTGTGACGATTTTTCAGTAGTTAGTTCAGTTTGAACTCTTTGTTTCTTCATCCTAAATAGATTCAAGTTTTCTCTAGCCTTGATCCTGCTAACATATAATATCTATACTTTTCCTTCACTAATGGGTCAGTTTCTTTGCCTCTAAGTACTTTTAAAGGGTAACTTTGAAGGTGGAAGCCTTTGAAACTGAAAATTCAAATCAGTCAACTTTGCAAACTAGAGGAAGATATTAATTGCAACTCAGAAAGGTTAGGTGGCTTTTATTTTTCTTTACTAACTGCACTTACCCCTCGGATATCTGAGATTGATGTCTATGAAGCACTGTTCTTTTTTTGTTGTTGTATGTATTATAGTGGGAAGGAACTATATCCCCATTGATGTGCTGGTTCACCACGCAGTGGGCCTTGATTACCAAGATTATTTTTTTCTTTTTTTATTAATTTTTAAATTAAAAATATATATATAACAAACAAACGCAAACATTCTTAACTTATCATTCCGTTCTACATATATATCAGTAATTCACAATATCATCACATAGTTGCATATTCATCATCATGATCATTTCTTGAAACATTTGCATCAATTCAGAAAAAGAAATAAAAAGACAACAGAAAAAAATTCATATATACCATATCCCTTACCTCTCCCTTTCATTGATCACTAGCATTGCACTCTAAATTTATTTTAACGTTTGTTTCCCCTGTTATTACTCATCTATTGATAAGGTAGATAAAAGGAGCATCAGACACAAGGTTTTCACAATCACACAATCACTTTGTGAAAGCTATAACATTATACAATCATCTTCAAGAAACATGGCTACTGGAACCCAGCTCTACATTTTCAGGCAGTTCCCTCCAGCCTCTCCATTACATCTTGACTAACAAGTGATATCTATTTAATGTGTAAGAATAACCTCCAGGATAGCCTCTCGACTCTGTTCAGAATCTCTCAGCCATTGACACTTTATTTTGTCTCATCTTGGTCTTCCCCATTTTGGTCGAGAAGGTTCTCTCAATCTCTTGATGCTGAGTCTAGCTCATTCTAGGGGTTTTCTCAATCCCTTAACAAGGAGATTTTAAACCTTGGTAGTTAAACCTTTAGGTTGCTTCCCTGTGGGCAGCCAGTTGCAGAGATGTATTTCACCCTAAGGACTCTCGTGGGGAGGACAAATCCGTGGGAATTTGATTTCCTGACATGGAGCAGACAGCCTTGCCCTTTCCTACCAGGCTTGTCATGTGAAATTATCAGTGCATTTTCAGCCACTTTTGTTTCTCCAGGGAGGGGTCTCCTGTAGAAATAAACCTGGGCAGAGGAATGAAGGTGAGGTACCCTGTATGATACTAGAGTAGGAGTAGGCCATAGTGGGGATAGGGGTATACTATGTAATTTTTATTCTTGAACGGTTTCTCTTACAACTTCTTATGGGAGAAAAGTAACTTTTTCTTTTTCTTTTCTTCCTTTAGAAGACATAAACACTAATGCATTTGAGAAAGCGGTAAAGTCTGGGGGGAGGGGAAAGAAGCAACAGCTTTCCTGATCTGGAACTTGGCCGGATGCTAAGATGTCTGTGGACATGAATAGCCAGGGATCTGACAGCAATGAAGAGGACTATGACCCAAATTGTGAGGAGGAGGAGGAAGAAGAGGACGAGGACCCTGGGGATATAGAAGACTATTATGTTGGAGTAGCCAGTGATGTGGAGCAGCAGGGGGCTGATGCCTTTGATCCTGAGGAGTACCAGTTCACCTGCTTGACCTACAAGGAGTCGGAGGGTGCCCTCAACGAGCACATGACCAGCTTAGCATCTGCGCTAAAGGTGAGCAGTGTAGCCAGTTACAAGAGTAAATCCCCAAGTTAAATCTAAGGATGAGCTGCTACTGACCAATGAGTCCTCCAGGCTGATTGAATGGCCCTGTAGCTTGAAACCAAGTTAAAGTATGTGTTGCAGGGTTTGCTTTCTGGTAGGTAAACATTTAAGGCCCTCACATTCCCAAATTACTATGAATTAGAAAGAAGGGTAGGGTAGACCCAGGAAAGGGGAAACGGAAGTGCATAGTCATTGTATAATTGCACTGACTAGCATTTGTGTCAGAAAGTAAGTCATATGAAATTTTATGAAGTAAGATATGCTAGGCCTTAGAATCGCCATCATCTTCTACACAACCATTTTTGAATGACTGATAAATGTCTTGAGAGTTCCCAGATCTCCGTGGTTTGTCCTGAGTAATCAGTGCCTCTGAGCTGGTGAGCTCATTTGTTTCATATACTGATTACTAATATCTAATGTTGAAAGAGATTTTAGCAAAAATTCTTCAGAAAAACTAAATTTTCATACCTTGTATTTCATTGCATTTGGAGGGGGTGTTATTGGGGTAATTTTAAAGAGTGAACAAAATTAATTATTCCAGCAAGAATCTTGTTTTTGACACATAAACTAGCGTACCTTTCAATGTCTTGAACCTCAAACCAAACATTGTCTTCACTATTTACATTTTTTTTTTTTTTTTATCATTTAGACAATTTCTTAACATGTTTCCTTCTCTGACACTGGATATTCTGTGAAAGTGGGGACATGCCTTTTACTTCACTGTTCATGGAGCTTCTTTTAGGAACTGTTACGGATTTTATTGTTGGTTCAACTTGAAGGTCAAGGGCACATATGCATGATTTTAACCAAATAAATTTTCTTGTTGGGATTTAAATAGAAACAACTGAGTTGTGCTATGTATCATTTCTGTAAACATTGCTTTATCTACTAGTTTAGGGATGTTTTTCTAGGTGGTCATCAAAGGCTAACTAATACCTTGGATTTAGATACTTGGGCTGCCTTTTCAAGGCTTTATTAGCTACTGGCTGGAAGCTGAAAGCTAAAGATTTTTGTATATGACTCACTCCTAGAAGTGATTGCAGACTTTCTCTCTTGTGCTTAACAGAAACCTCTGGGTTTGGAATTTCTGCACTGTGCATCTGTCACAGGTGCTGAGATGCCTGCCTTCAGAAGGTATTTCCCTGGTAGAAAAGAGACACCAGTCCCTTCCTTCTTCATTATGCACACATCTCCCTCACTAGTCTACCAGTTTCTTTTGCTTTAAACGTATTGTGAGGTTATATATAGTGTTGGTATTTAAAATCAGAGAAGTTGTTAGGTGTGTAGATATGTGCTGGATAGTGTGAGTTGACCAAGTCCATCAGGATTTTCCTGTCTATGTGCAAGAATTCTCAGTTTGTGAAGTCTCTGTGCCAACTTTCCTGTCCTGCTAGAGACAGCTGAGTGGCCCAGGCACCTGTTCTTTCTCAGCCCTATGGAAAGCCTTCTCTTTTACCTCCTTACCTTTTAGTATCCTTAAGGCTCCTTCAGAGTTTAGCTTGTGCTTTCTCTCACCTATACTTCTTGAGTATTCCTCCGACCCTACAGAACCCAGTGGTCATGCCTTCCTTTCATCTCAGTCTGTGTATTAGAGCATGTGCTGTAGTCTTCTGAATGCTTTATGTTGTTTTACCTTTTCACATTTTTGCATTATCTCTCTAACTATATTGTCAGTTCCTGGAGGGCAGAAGCTGCCTTATGAATTGTCTCCTCTGTCATTCCTGTCACAGTGTTTTATCCATAGTATGTATTGAATAATTTCTTGGATACGTGTAGATTTTGAGGGCTGTTGATGACTGTAGCGACTGCTGCTGTTGTAGATTCAGTTCCTCTTATTGGAACTGAATAAGATTCAGTAAGCTAATAAGATTCAAGATTCAGTGAGCTAGATTCCCTTGTCCCTACTATACGTCCTCTGCTGTCATGGAAGGGTATTGTCTGACCCTCAAACCTAGAAGAGAAGGACTAAAGGAACTTGTAACAGAGATGGAGGAATAAAAAGATGGATGAAAATTGAAACAGAAGGACAGTAAAGAGAAAAAATGCTGGGCAAAGAGTTCCGCAAAAATTTATATGGTGGTAGAAGAAAGATTTTTTTTTCCCTCTTTGGACCTCACTCTGGAGTGTATTAACGCCTGTTTCTTTTCTGGTTGCTGGACAGCAAGGATTCTGGCTCTTTTGGTGGTGAGGCCAATGGTGTTTTAAGTGGTTCAGAACTTGACCAGAGAGACTAGGCAGAAGCAGCTTGGTTGAGACTGTTGGAAATGCAATCACACAATCTCTCTTTCCCAGGCTTACTGTAAAACAGGTTTTCTCTAGCAACAAGCTTTGTTTTTATGTTTGTAATTAATATATTTTGAGGATAGGAGGGACTATATCAAGTGCTGAATTAACAGAATGTTGTTCTCAGGTGCTTTGGCTACTCTAGCTTCCCGGTCACATGTATCTCAGAGAGGGAGAGTCAGTGTTATAGTCACCCAGATCATCATTCCCCGGTGGATCATGGTGCTATTTGTACAACTCTGTGATGTATTGACATATTTAATTCTTTTGTATGGCTTAGGTGCTTTTGGGTTAGTAGAAATATGATGTGTATGTAGTTAAAAAAGTTTAAAATTAAAGCTGTCTGTAAGTTTGAAGAGTGGCTTGAATTTTTCATTGATTCTCATCTCTGTTACTTGTTTTGTTTTGTGCTGACAGTTGCCTGTAGATGAGCCACAATATAGCCAGCCTAAAGTTGAGCCTTTTCTTGCCTTTTGGGATTTGAAGTTTGTTAAGTTGTAAAATCCCAACTCCTCTGGGGCACTGTGTTTCTGGTTTAGTGAATACCCTTAGAGGGTAATTTCTCTATGTGTCCTTGGGGCCGTTCCTGGGTAAGATTAATCCAGAGAAAGGAAGGTGCCCAGAAAATGAAATCAAAGGAATAGAGCACCGTGAAAATGCTTGGGATGGGGGTGGGGGCACTGTTGTTATTCAGATATAGTGGTAAAAACACCACAGAAGCATTGTTTGAGAATGAGCTATCATTTTACACAGATGGAATAATTACAAGAGATGAGATGATTGCAAAGAAAGGTGTTGTGAGACAGAAAGGGAAGAATATCTGATAAATGGGTATCTTTATTGATCATGTATGTCTTTAAAGAAAAAAATTCCCTTTTTCATACTATATATATTTTTATAGGATCCTTATGTATATAAAGGATCCTTATGCCAAAATTATTATATTGTTATTGTCATAGATGAGAGAAATTCTTTCCAGTAGAGCAGGCATTTTTATTACAAAACGTGCAGTTGTTAGCCAAGAATATAGTTGTTTATTCAGTGGGTCCTGTTAATGTGCCATGGAACTCATGAAGTGTTTGCTAACATACTGCTGGGGAAAGGATTCAGCCACAGTAGAGCCCCAGACAGAGTCCATACAGGGTCATGTCCAGGGAGCCATCTTTCATTGATGATAGATGGTGATAACCCATATGTATCTCCCATTCTGTCTGTTCCTTCTCTTGGTTGCCTGTTGGCTGTGTGGGCAGGAGAGGCAGAATGTTGTTCAGGGTCTCAACCAGTTGCTTTAGGAAAAAGATATTTGTCCTTGATCTACTTCATAGAGTTACAGTGAGCTGCTTGAGCTTTGGGTTGAGTCAGGATAACCTTGAAGGTGGCATAGAAGGGGAGGTAGGAGAAATCCAGGCCCCATAGAGTGATGAGCACAGGGGTAGGAAGATTATCTTCTAGGCTGGAACAAGAGACTAAGATGTGTAGGTCAGAGGGAATAAAATTTTGAGGATCAGTGCAGCCTGAGGTATCTTTACTATTGGAGAGAAGGAATAGATTTTTTAAAACTTATTTGACACTAGTGACATGGTGAATTAATTGCATTGCTCATTTTTGAACCCCCCAGGTAAGATTAAAGAAATAAGCCACTTATTATGAGTGTTTTTACTAATAGTTTGTCTCTGAATTTGTTGTATTAACTATATGCAGTACAGTTGGGAATATGTTCCCTAGATTACTTTCTTCTGCCAGCCTCCTGCTTAAATTTCTTTTAAAATTTACTTTTTGCTATTCAGCAAAATGTAGCTGGAAAATCTCTTTAAAATTCTTCTGTGGATCATTTTTCCCCTTTGTGGATGAATCATAATGAGTTTTCAGGGCTTCTGACTCTGAGTGAAGTGGGAGTCTTTGTAGTCTCATGTTCAAAACAACCTAGTTTCTTTGCTTTTGTCACTTCTAACATGAACAATTGATATTCTTAACATAAAATACGTTATATTTAGCTTTTCGTTAAGTAGCACCAGGTTCTTATGTAGTATCTGGGGAAGACTTTAATTTTAATTATTAAGTCAACTTTCTTGTATCCTGGCATAGCTGATTTTTAAGAAATTTTAAAAATTTACATAGTCATTAACTGAATAATGGTTACTTCTTGTCACTACGCGTGGAAAAGTGTCTTCGTGTGGGACCTAGTAGTATCTAGTGTTTGTGTGTTGAGCAGCCCTCTGATCTCTATTTTTGGACCTGTCAAGTTTTTTTGCATGCCTGTATCTAAGTAGAATCCAGATTAAATTCCTGCGTTTCAAATAGTTAGCTGTTAGTGGGTGTGTTGCCATATTTTATGATCCTTTAGACTGGAAGTCTGATATGTTTTACTGGCGTATAAATTTATTTTTAAACGGGAAATAAGATATATCCAGAGTGACATTGAGAATTGCCTAAGTACAGCTAGTGCTAGAGTTGTTGCTATCTTGCCAAGTTAGAAAGGTTATTGTCATCACTGACTTTGTGTCCACTGTGTGTCTGGCACCATAAGCAGCATGTTCACTACCTTCCAGAAAAGAAGCTCTTCATCAGATTCAAGACCAGCTTTCATTCTAGTCTTGTACATTCACACTACCCTAGGAACCGTGTGAAAACCATATGTATTGGGTATTTCTTTTTCTTTTTTCTTCTTCTTTTTTTTTTTTTTTATAATAACCATTTTATTAGGTTCAGGAGAGTGATTCAGGAAAGTTATTAGTAAGCCAAATGTATATTATTATTATTACTAAATGGATAATATTTGTGAAAGTGTCTTTTAAGCAATTAAGCATATTGTAAAAATGCTATTGTAGGTATTTCTTAAAGGAGTTGCTCAGTCAAAATTTTAACCAGATGAAAAGTTCCTTTGTAGAAAAGCAAAATAAATAATTTTAAACACAGATTATGGATGAGCATACTCTTTAAATACAAGTAATTCTCTCTGGATAGTAAATTGTGGAGACCAAGGGAGTGATTTGGGGTATTGCTGTATAAATAAATTGCTGCTCTTGCATACTCATCTAGAATGCCATTCAAGGAGAGAAAATGTCCAGTTCTTGAAATCTGTATGTGTTGGATGTGTCTAACCATTTACTCCTTCTTATCTTCTGTTTACTCACTTGTTATCTACTCCTGAATTTTGTACAATCATTTTTATCTTATTCGTACAAGAGATTTGATTTGCTAGCTCTATCAGTACTTTCCAAAGTGTTGTCCTAATGTAATGGGTATTTCTAATTCTAATTAGAAATTAGGGTAATTCTAATTCTACATTACTAATCCTGAATTTATCTATATTTAAATTTTCATTGTCAGCATAATGTTCCCAAAATACTAAAGAAAAGGATTATCACTTATAATTCCATTATCCTAAAATAAAAGTTTTCTTTCTTGCCTGTTATCCTTTGGATCTTCTCCATGTTTATATGTAATATTACTATGCTCCAATTTATTCATTCATCCAGCCAATATTTATTGAACACCTACTATGTGCCAGGACTGGAAATTTAGCCATCAACAAAACAGACAAAAATCCCTGACCTGAGGAACATTATATTCTAGTAACTGTGTAGATGTGTTAAAGTCTTATGCTTTTTTCATATGTATTTCAAATATTTCCTCTATTTCACTTTGTCCTCATAAGTTACTTTAAATGGCCATACAGTATACTGTCTTGTTGTTGAACCATAATTTGCTCAGACTTTCCCCATGGGTCATTTAGGTGAGTTACAGTTTGGGGACCTATCATATTGTATTGCTCATCTTCGTAGACGTGCCTTTGTATCTGTTGGGGAAAGTGGATACAGAGCTTGGGTTAGTGGTCAGATGATTGAGTTCCAGTCCCTCTCTGCTGCTTAATATAATATGACCTTGGGCAAGTCATTAAACATCCTTAGCTTCGGTTTTTTCATCTCTAAAATTAATGGTAATAATACCTCTTAATAGCACTAAATCAGATAATGCCTGTAAAATACCTGGTATGTGAGTACTCAAACAAATGTTGCTTGGTCATGGTGGGGACAGAAGAGCAAGAGCAGTGGGAATGTTGCTTTCACATGTTTACTGTACTTTCTTTAAGCATATTCTAAAGATTGTGCATTTTGATTCATAGGGTAGGAGCCACCTCAAGGAAGGTATTAGGTGACATATTGCTGACTTATGCTTCTGAGGGTCTGCATAAAGGTTGGGTCATGTATTTTGTATTCTTTTGCCTTCATCAGAAAATACCTCTGGTACCCTTTTCCTGTGGGCCCACTGATAAGAAAAGTAAAAACACAAGGTTTTGAATTGAGGCCAGGAAAAGGATATAGGTGAGAGTAGCCTGTCATTGTACATTTCGGGTTGAGTCCTGTGTTTGATCTTGTGCCCGTGTTGACAGCATTATATGCTGGAGTATTTAGTTTATTTGGGGGGTCATCATTATTGAGGCATCCCGTAACTTTTCTGCAGCTCGCTCTGTTCCCAGTCAACTGCTTTTCTTTTTAGTTTGCAACTTGCCCCTGCTGCTCTAAGAAAAAAGTTGAGGGATTAGATTTGTCTACCTCAAAGAGGGAAAAGTTGGAGGAAAGATTTTAGATAGGTGCAGAGTGTGCAACTAGAGACTTCTCAGGTCTGTCTACCTGAAATGTGTCTGTCTTGTGGTTTTATTACTTAAACTGACATGAGTTACCAGAACCTGGTTTATATTGTGTTCCCTTTTCTTTGAGCTTCACATACTTTTATAAACATGAAATGATTTCACAGTGATAACCACAAAATATCAACCATAAGTAGAGAAAAATAAAGGCAGGGTAAGGGAAAGATTTGTTTGGGGATTTAACAGGAGAGCAGAGCTGTTCTATAATCATGAACAAAGAGTGGTTTCTAGTTAGGAAAGTTATTCTCTTTGACTAGACATTTTTTCCCTGAGCAGTATATGCTTTACCCTCTTTCATCTTTTATTCCTAATTTTAAACCCTTACCAGTCATTTCAACACTTTTGCCATCATTCCCCCCACTCTGTAGAGTAATAGCCTTGCCTCCTGTTACAGGAAATAACACCAGTGCCATCAAATTCAACTTCCTCTCACTTAATTGGTGGTACTCATCCCCCTGCTTACCAAAGCTAGAAACCGAGGAATTATCCTTGGCTCCTTTTTCCTCATGAAACCCTACCTCATTCCCCCAGCAGAGTTGGTCACTCTGTACCACTGTGTGCATTTTTCTTGGATGTATTTACATTGATTGTTTGACAGAGCATGAATACTTTTCTCTTTGCATGTCAGCACCTTGCAGAAATGCCTGGTTATATTGTATTCTCAGTTAACTGTTGCTTGCTGTTGAGGTCAGTAAATAAGAAAATTCAGAATTTAAGTCAAAACTTTGCTTCTGTTCCTCCATGAGGCCAGCTCACTCTCATGTTGAGATGACGTGCGTCTCATGTATGGATGATTCCTGGCTTGGAGAGCATATCAGAATCAGTTTTGGTATTTCTGAAACTTGAACTTCATACAGACTTAAACAGAATCCTCAGGGGTGAGGTCAAGGCATTTTACATTATATTCATGTGGAAGTACAAAAAATTGTGAAATAATTCAGTTATTTGTTGGATATTAAAGTGAGGAGGGAGATTTGCTTCCTTTCTTTGGCTGCTGCAAGGATGTGTCCAATGTTCAGGATGGACTAGTTTTATAACTGAAATACGAGTAAGATTTAAACTGCCCAGAGTTGGATAGGTTTCCTGTAGTATTTTTACTGTCTAAAAGCAGTCACTGTCTAAAGACAATGACTTCATATGTCATTGATTATCAAGGTAAAGTGGGTTCTTATGTCCATTTTGATGTGTGAAGATTACTAATGGTAACTGCGATCATAAATAGAATATGAATGTTTTAAAAGTTTTGAATTTTATGACATTGTAATAGAACATGGCATATCTTTTTTTGTTAGCTTATTAATGTTCCTGTTTAAAGATGGTTGAAACATACCTTTGTCCCCCTTCCATTTTTAAATACCATGTATTAGTTTGCTAAAGCTGTAGTATACCAGAAATGGAATGGCTTTTAAAAAGGAAATATATTACATTACAAGTTTACAATTCTAGGGCCATGAAAATGTCCAAATTAAGGCACCAACAAGAGTTTACCTTCACTCAAGAAAGGCTGATACAGTGTGGAACACCTCTTTTAGCTTAGAAGGCATTTGGCTGGCATCTGGTGGGGTCTTTGACTTCTGGACACCTCTGTCAGCTGGGAAAGCACATGGTGACATCTGCTAGCTTTCTCTCCAGACCTCTCATAAGGCTTCTGTGAGGGCATTTTCCTTCTGCATCTCTAAAAGTCTCTGAAGCTTTTATCAAAATGGTTCCCTCTTAAAAGTACTCTAGTAAGTGACCCACCTTAAATGGGTGGAGACACATCTCCATGGAAACCACCTAATCAAAAGGTCCCACCCACAATTGGGTGGGTCACATCTCCATGGAAACAATTTAGTCAAAAAAATCCCAGCAAGCAGTATTGAATCAAGATTAAAGAACATGGCTTTTCTGGGGAACACAACAGTTTCAAACTGTTTATGGCACATACCATAAAAATGAAAGTAAAGGCATATAAATGTTGTAACTCAAAATAACAAACTGAATGGAATGAGGGGTGGTACGTGGGGATGATATTGCACAAGGAAGCCAATTTGTCCAGCAGATCCTTGAAGAGGTTGTAGGCTCTGATTTGACTGACAAAGGATGGGAAAGAAAAGTGTGCTGCACATGGGGGGGGGGCGGGAATTAATTAAAGGTCTGTGTATAGACTAGTCAACCCTTCTTCTGCATTTAGTCTCTAGTCAGAAAATCTGCTTATTTTAAATAAATGAATAAGCTGGGGACAAAGAGGGCCTTTAAAATGTGAGATTTGGCAACCTCTTTTGTCATTTGGGGCCCCTTAAGTTGCAGCTATTTCTGAGCCTAAAAAAATTCCTGTTGGGGTGACAGGTTCTTTCCGTGTACACACCTTAGAATTCATTTTCCTGACCCTTTTTTTTAAATTATATTTTTGTTGATAAAATAGCATATAAACACATTCTTAGCATACAAACATTCCATGCATGGTATATAGTCAGTGGCTCACAATATCATCACATAGTTGTGTATTCATTGCCATGATCATTTTTTAGAAGATTTGCATCACTTCAGAAAAAGAAATCAGAAAAAAGCAAAAACTCACCCATACCGTACCCCTAACCCCTACCTCTCAATGACCACTAGTATTTCCATCTCTCCAATTTATTTTAACCTTTGTTCCCCCATTATTTATTTTTAATCCATATTTTTTACTCATCTGTCCATACCCTAGATAAAGGGAGCATCAGACACAAGATTTTCATAATTACACAGTCACATTGTAAAAGCTATATACAATCATCTACAAGAAACAAGACTACTGGAACACAGCTCTACAGTTTCAAGTACTTCCCTTTAGCCACTCTAATACCCCATAAACTGAAAAGGGATATCTATATAATGCATAAAAATAACTTCCAGGATAACCTCTTGATTCAGTTGAAATCTCTCAGCCACTGAAACTTGTCTCATGTCTCTCTTCCCCTTTTTGGTCAAGAAGGTATTCTCAATCCCTTGATGCTGGGTCCTGGCGCTCATCCTGGGATTGCTGTCCCATGTTGCGAGGGAGATTTATACCCCTGGGAGTCATGTCCCATGTAGAGAGAGAGATCACATCTGAGCAACAAAAGAGGTTTCTCTGGGGGTGACACTTAGGACTAATTTTAAGTAGGCTTAGCCTATCCTTTGCAGGAATAAGTTTTATAGGGGCAAACCTTAAGATTGAGGGCTCAGCCTATTGATTTGGTTATCCCCACTGCTTGCAGGAGTATCAGAAATTTTCCAAATAGGGAAGTTGAATCTTTCCCCCTTTCTCCCAGTTCCCATAAGGGGACTTGCAAATACTTCTTTATTCACTGTCCAGACCACTCTGGGATTTATCGAGGCTTCACACTAACCTGAACAAACCAACAAAATTTCATGCCTTATTCATGATTCCCTGTACTTAAGGGTTTCCTGACCCCCCTTTTTTTTTTAAATTAAGGTAAATATTCACATAACACAAAATTAACCATTTTAAAGTATGCAATTCAGTGGCATTTAGTACATCACAGCATTATGCTGTGTATGCGCCGTCTTTAGTTCCAAAACATTTTCATCACCCCTGAAGGAAAACTAGTATCCATTAAGTAGCCACTCCTTGTTTCCTATTCTGGGTATCTCATATAAATGGAATCCTATAACATGTGACCTTTTGTGTCTGGCATCTTTCACTAAACATAATCTTTTCGATGTTCATCTGTGCAGTAGCGTATATCAGATTTCATTCCTTTTTATGGCGAGCCTTTGTTTTTTTAATGTGAATAGCTAACCAGGAATCACCAGAAATTTGAGGAAAACCTGCAAAATGAAAGAGAAATGGAAAAATTGACCTTACCTGAAATTGAGGCCAGAAGATAATTTTAATTTTAAAATGTACTACTTAGTATTTTCAAAGATATTCCAGATGTGATGTCCATAAAGCAATCAGAGATGCCATGAATAGGAAACAATCAGAGAATAAAAAAGAGCTCTTAGAGATGAATTATAGGTTTGCCAGGTTAAAAAATATTCCATAGATAGGAAGAGAAAATTTCTCAATATAAATAAAGCCAAAATGCAGGCAAAAACAAACAAACAAACCAGATAGAGGATCAGTCCAGGAGAGCCAACATGTATTTCTGGGAAGTGAGAGCAGAGAAAACTAAAGCGATGAAAATCAAGAAGATGATTTCCAGAAGTTAAAGAGATTAGTATTTTTCATATTGAAAGAGGCTATTCATTGCCCAGGTAGATAAATAAAGATTTACTGCTAGACTTGTCATTGTAAGATTTCAGAAAAACATGGATAGAGAGAAAACTCTAAAAGTTTCTATAAAGACATATCTGATATTCTAAAAGAGATAGAAATCAGACATCTCGTTAGCAACAGTGAACAGTGACAATCAGAAGAAAACTGCAGTGGTCTTCAAAGTCCTGAGAGAAAATGTTTTGAATCTAGAATACTTTCGTTACAAAATAAACTTATTTTCAGACATGAACAAAAGATTTACTTCCCTTGTACCTTTCCAGGTAGTTACGTGAAGAAGAAAATACAGAAAGGGGAAGATAGGAAATGTAAGAAATTGTTGAAATAAACTAGTAGTCCAGTGAAAAATCTCACTATTTCTCCTGTACAACAGGCCTGGAGTGCACTCAGCCCAAATTTGAACAGAATTCTGGTGGATCCAAGAAAAATTTCTTCAAGAATAGGAATAGAATGGATTCCAAGCAATAGATAGAAGCTGGAAGATGATAGGGATATGGTGAAAAAACTATAGAGCCCTTTGTGAGATGGGGGGCAGTTTTCCATGTAGAGCAGAAAACTTCAAATCATGATCCAAATATAAAGCAGACTGTATGTGATACAAGTATGAGTAATTGGCAGTGAGCAGAGAGAATGTATTTGTACTTAATGTAGGAACGCTCTCCTTTGAGTGATCCAAAGATAGTGACATTGAAACCATGGAAGAAAATGCAGTTCTAGTCCTGTTGAACAGCATCTTAAAGTTACAGAGATAACCAGTAGAGGAATTTAAATGTCAAAAAGTTGGAGCTTGAAATGGGGAGGCAACCTTCTGGACCAAAGGGGGAAGAGTGAAATGAGACTAAGTGTCAAAGGCTGAGAGATTCCAAACAGAGTTGAGAGGTTATCCTGGAGGTTACTCTTACACATTAAGTAGATATCACCTTGTTATTCAAGATGTAGTGGAGAGGCTGGAGGGAACTGCCTGAAAATGTAGAGCTGTGTTCCAGTAGCCATGTTTCTTGATGATGATTGAACAATGATATAGCTTTCACAATGAGACTCTGTGAATGTGAAAACCTTGTGTCTGATGCTCCTTTTAGCTACTATAT
>PVIY010039236.1:0-23259 GCA_004026745.1 Myrmecophaga tridactyla
AGTCACTGCCCAGAGACGCTGGGAAGGCCCAGTGCCATGTCATCCCTTATTTCAACTACCAGGGTCACCTGTAGGAGCACAGAGGTCAGCGATGAGAATCACTCCGGATCTTAACTACCACTGGAAAACTCTGTCCCAGTACACAGCTTGATATTCAGATGAAAGTAGATTTTTAAAAATCAAGGGGTCATTTCAAAAATTTGTTAAATTATGATTTTCCTACAAGATATGACTCAAAGAATATTAAAGAAAAACTGAAAGATACAACTAAAGGTTTTAAATCTTAAAGTGTTTAAGATGATTATAAGCACCACTGACTAAAAAGGATTTTTATTTATCTCAACTACTATTCAGTAAATAAATTGAAATTAAGCAGATATTTACAAACCTATATACAAATAAAATAAAGAAAAAAGCCTCTGGGCAATATTTTTTTCTCAATTTTAAGATTTGTTAAATTATAAAAGAGAAAATAAAATGTCTATTCACTTTAGGTCTTTGCCATGTAAACTATAACTTTAAGATACATGCAGCAGAACTAAAAAAAATGCTATGATTACATTTTATAAAATTTTGTGTGATACTCCTGTCATTATCAATAAAAACAGGTTTTCAATTAAACATGTATTTTGAAATGTTCAAGATCATCCACTTGAAAATATTCCTTCAAGTTTTCCAAGCAAAAAAATGTTCTTCGTTTCTAATTATCAGAACTCTTCTCTGAATAACTCAATGTAATTTATATTATATAGCTCATTCAGAATTTTTAAATATATTTGAAAATAAATAATGTTTGCATTGAACCCCAACATAAACTCAACCTCCAGGATTCACAAGAGTATAACTCAGGGACATTAAACTGACCACAGTTTCTAGATGGTAAAATTTAGTACAGTAAACTCTAATTTACCCATCATTTTATCAACTGAAAATGTCTTTTAACTGCCTCTCCCCAAGGACAATGATAATTTACAGTCATAAATAAAGAAAAATGTTGCTAAGATCTGAGGAATCTTCTGTAGCCCAGCATTTCAGTGCTGCAAGAGACCTCTCCTCTGAAGTCATCAAATTAACACACTTCTCATTTTCAAACTCAGAAACTGAGACTCACAGAGAAAAGTGACTCCCCAGATTTTGACAATTTGTACCCCAAGCCCTCACTTCCTGACTCTCACTCTGATATTCTTTCTGCTAGTCCAGCTTGGCAATTCTTTTATCCAGAATACTAAAATACATTCCATGCATGCTACTAAATTATAGCGCATAGTTAATTCATTAAGAAAACCTTATCTTTCCATAGCTATGAACCACATAGAATTTTTTCCACCAGGAAAGAATCAAATGGAGTATTAAAATTCAAATTAAATGGATTCAAAACTGAAATACAGTCACTTATTTTCAAGTTTGAAAACTAGTAAACAACAAAATTCCAGGAGCAAAAAAGTAGAGTGTATACATTACCGTAGACAACTGTGGTAAAAATCTTACTGGTGTCTTGGATTTTTCTTTGCTGGTTGATTTATCCTATGTGAAAAACAAAGTATTAACATGTTAATGCTAAAATTCTTCACTCAACTAAATTTTACACAATATATGCTCTACAGTAAAGCACACATTGTCAAAAATATTCTAAAACGTACTCTACAGAAGGTATAATGTTATATATAGAAAATCCTAAGGAAGTTAACACAAAAACTATTAGGGCTAATAAACAAGCTCAGCCAAGTTACAGGATACTAAAAAAAATCTATTGTATAGCTCTTATACTACCAATGAACATCCCAAAAATAAAATTAAGAAATAATTCCATTTATAATAGTGTCAGTAAGCATAAAAGACAAAGTAATTAATTTAACAAAGGAAGGACAAGGCTTATACATGAATAACTCCAAAATATCATTGAAACAAATTAAGGGAAACCTAAATTAATGGAAAGGCATTCTATATTCATGGACTGGGAGACTAATATTGTTAAAATGACAATACTCCCCAAATTGAGCTACAGATTCAGTATAATGCCTATGAAAATCCCAGACGCATTTTTTTTTTTGCAGAAATTTTGGATCAAATGAAATTCTGAAAATTCGTATGGTATTAACATATGGGATGCAGAATAGTCAAAACAATTTTAATAATGAAAAACAAAGTTAGTGGACATACATGCCCCAATTTCAAAATTACTGCAAAGCTACAGTAATCAATACAGTAATCAATACTCAATACTGCCATGGCAGTGGCATAAGGATAGACCTACAGATTAAAGAAATAGAAATGAATTGAGAGTTCAAAAATAGACTCATACAATATTGGGCAATTGAGTTTAAAAGAGTAAAAGTCTATTCAATAGGGAAATAATACCCAGTTCAATAAATAATTTAAGCAAATTAATGAAGTTGGACCCATTTCATATAAAATATTAACTCAAAATGGATCAAAGACCTAAATATATGAGTTTAAACTGTAAAACTATAAAAGAAAACACTGTTGTAAATCTTCATGACCTTAGAATTGAAACTGGTTTTTTAGATAGCACACCTAAAGCACAAGCAAAGAAAAAGCAAGTAAATTGAACTTCATGAAAATTTAAAACTTTGTACTTCAAAGGACACTATCAAGAAGTTGAAAAGACAAACCAAAGAATGGGAGAAATATTAGCAAATCATATTTCTGGTAAGAGTCTAGTATCATGAATATATTTAAAACTCTAACAGTTCAACAATAAAAAGACAATTTAAAATTGCCAAAGTTTTTGAACAGACATTTCTCTAAAGAAGTTAGATAAACAAATGGACAATATATACAAGAAAATATGCTCAATATCATTAGTCATTAGGGAAATGTAAATCAAACCCACACTTCTCATCCAGTAGGATGCCTATCATCAGAAAGATGGACAAAAACAAGTGTTACTGAGGATGTGGAGAAAATGGACCCTTCATATATTATTGGTGGAAATATAAAATGGCACAACCCCTTTGGAAAACAGTCTGGTACTTACTCAAAATGTTAAAAAAAAATGAAGTTACCATATAATACAGCAATTCCACTCCTAAGTATATACTCAAGAGAAGTGAAAACATACAGCCACACAAAAACTTTTATAAGAATGTCTATAGCAGCATTATTCATAGCAGTGGAAAGTAGAAACAATCCAAATATCCAAGACTGATGCACAGATAAACCAAATGTGCTATATCCATACAATAAAATATTATTTGGGCACCAAATGAAGTATTGATACATGCTACAACTTGAATGAAACTTGAACACATGATGCTACGTGAAAATCACAAAAGGCCACACATTGTATGACTGCATTTCTATGAAATATCCAGAATAGGTAAACCCATAGAGAATGAAAGATTAGTGGTTGATAGAAGCTTGTGGAAAGGGAACAGAGAGTGACTCCTAATGGGTATAACATTTCTTTTTTCTTTTGAAAATATCCTAAAATTAGATGGTAATTAAGGTTATACAATCTCGTGAATGAATATACTAAAAACCACTGATTTGTACACGTCTAATAGATGAATTTTATATGTGAAAAAAATCTCAAAAATAAAAGATATTTTCCTTCTTATATTCTTAGAATAGCTTTCTTGATAGCTAGTTAATAAAAGATATAGACACCCAAAGTATTTATCAGGTAATTCTAAAAAGCATGCAAGTGGGCGGGCCACGGTGGCTCAGCAGGTAGGGTTCTCTCCTGCTGTGCTGGAGACCTGGGTTCAATTCCCGGTGCCTGCCCATGCAAAAAATAAAAAATAAAAAAGCGTGCAAGCCCTTTTATCCGTACTATGTTCTGGGACTTTATCTGCACATAGTCAGTGTCCAGGGCTTACTCAGCTCCACCTCCCTTCTCCATGGCTAAAAATTCACTTATTTTCCAGAATGCTTCACTCTCTAAGGTGGCATTCAAATTAATATACCCTCAAGTTCCATACGTAATATTTGTACTTATCAGCAGTAACTTTCAGAGAAAAGTACCACTATCCTTTTGCAGTAGAAAATAATTCTATGGTAAGCATTTTATTTATGTAAAAAATTTCATCTATTTAAGAGAGAACACCTGTTGATATTAATACTTTGAAGTATAAAATAGATAATATGAGTTGGACCTTTTACTAGTTATCTCCACTATTTGGCTTCCAATTTCTCCAGAATGCTCTGCAATCAAGTTTCCATTCCTAGCACAATACTTGCTAAGGAACTGATAACCTCCATGTTGCCTTATCCCATGGTCAAGTCTCAGGCCTCGTTTTATTCAATCTCTTAGCAGCACTTTTTTCTTGTTTCCCAGAATGACTATTTTTTTTTAATGCTTCTCCTACCTCAGTAGACACTTTTTCCAAATCTCCACTGCCAATTTCTTCTCATTTTCTGATCTTTATGTGACAGAGATGCCTCGATCCTTAGATATATTTACTCTCTAATTGATTCCATCAAGTCCAAACATTTTCAATATCATCCATACACTGAAGTTTCCGTAATTTATCTCTCCAGGACTAACACTTCCCCTGAACACTACCGTCTCCTCTGTCAGTATGACATCTCCACTACGATGTTTAATAGACCCCTCTAACTTAACATGCCAAAAACACTTCTTAATTGATAGAAACCTACATTCCTCCTACAGGTTCTTCCCTAAATTTTTCTTGAACTCAGTAAACAGTGCAACCATTCATACAGTTAAAAATCCTGGTGCCATTTCTTGATTCTTCCCTTTATCTCATACCATACATCTAATCCACTAGCAAATCCTATGAGTTCTACCCACAACATATCCTGAATCTTACATCTTCTCGTTATATCCACAGCTACAACCCTGGACTAAGAGGTTGTAAAGAGGAGAGAGTCGTGGAAAGAGAGAGACAGAGAAAATCTAGGGGATGAAGAGGGAAAGCTGTCTGTGCACACCGCCTCCATTTACTCACATCTCGTTCTCTTAAAAATAATGAAAAATTCGAAACTACAGAAAATAATATCATGCAGACCCAGGTATATTCAACCCAACACTATCAGCCCTAACGCTTTGCTACCATGGCCTTTTGTATTTATTATTCCCATGAAGATTTTTATCATACTTACTATGTAATCATGATCAATTAAACAAATTAAGATAGCGCTATTGCATGACTTTGGATTTTATAAACATGGTATCACATCAACTGTATTCTTCTGCAACTTGATAGGTTTTTAATACTCTGGTTTTTGAAATTTAGCAACATTATTACAAGTACCTCACTGATTTTCACAGCTGTACAGTACTCTACTATAGGGATATAATACAAATTATCCATTTTCTTATGAACAAACATTTGAAAGTTTCCAAAGTTTCTTTTTCTCTATTACAAAAGTGGCAGCAATGAACAACCTCTGGCAAGCATTTTAGCTTCTACACACATACACACAATTATTTTGGACGTGTGTGTGTATATACATATGTATATATAAATTGTTTTTATTAAATACACACACATATATATGTGTACACATCTGGTGTTGTCCCTTTATTTTATTCCATTGGTGTATATATACATGTAGACAAATTTTACCACATTGTATAAATTATTATGACTATATAATAGGTCTTGAAATCTGTAGGGCAATTTCCCCTATTTTGAAATTTTAACAGAAACAAATTAAATTTCTAAAATAATTTAGAGGAAACTGACATCCTTATGGTAGTGACTCTTTTTTTCATAAATCCTGGTGAGTGCCTCATGCAAGACTGTTTTGTAACATTCTTCCTAAAGGTCTTTTGTTGACTTATTTTTAGGTACATAGGTTTCAAAATGCATCATAGGATCTAAACAACTGATTTATAAACTTTTAATCCAAACTGATTTATAAGCAGGGAATTGTCTATGAAAGGTGTATCTATCTCTTTGTCCCATCAGGCCTAGAAACAGGAATAGCTTCCTACTGCCATAAATTCTCAGGTACCTCATCATCCTTGTTGGTTCCCTTAAACTTGCCCACACCTCTGCACATAGTCTCAATAAAAATTTTCTTTAGTTAAATCCTTTTGACCAGGTCATCTGTTCTCTGTTGGGGTCACAACTAGTACAGTTTTATATTAAATTAAAATTGTAAAGAGCATAGGTATTCCTTAACTAGTCTGACCTTGCATTTATTTATTTATTTATTTTTTTACATGGGCAGGCACCGGGAAATGAACCTGGGTCCTCTGGCATGGCAGGCAAGCGTTCTTGCCGCTGAGCCACCATGGCCCACCAGCATTTATTTTTTATGTTGCTGAGTTTTAACTATTTATCTACCGAATAGGATGTTGTTAATCTATAGACTTTTGATCAAATGACCAGAATTTATGAATGCGTCTGGTTAAACAATGACATTATGAAGATATTTGGTGAAATCAACAATACTCTCTCAAATTTTTAACAGTTGATTTAAATATAGTTGCCACATGTTTTAAGATACAGTTGTTAAAGTTTTCACCAGGCTACTGGCCACATAGCTCTCTTTGATCTCCTTAGGAAGCCATGGAATTGAGACTATATGCTCAAGGAAAATGAGCATCATATGAACGCAAAATTACTTGATTCTCCAACTGGAGCAAGTGCTGGGATAGAGATAAGTTGACAGTGTTTTCCTCTTCCTTGACCAAAGTTTGTAGTAGATGTGTAGGGAGCCTCCTGGTCCTTGGATATTTGCATCTTTAAATCCCTGAAATTTCTTCAACTTAAACTCAAAATGACTTCTGTTTGTTTTAATCAATTTTTAAAATGAAATGAACAGCTGCAAAAGGCTTATATTCTTCCAAATACCTACCTTAAGAGAAGACACAAAAATTGTACTGCTATTCCTGAAAAATGCCACATTACTCTCAAACTTCTAAGAAGATGAATATGTTAAAATCTTCTGCAAATATAATTTTACTACCTGCTCACTTTTTCAAACTGAATGAATGTATAAGTAAATGTCAAATACAAATGACATTTCAAAAATTTTTATCCATTTTATTTCTTAAACTATAAAAACTTTCATCCTTTTCAAGAGGAAAATTACACTCTAAATTAGCATTATTGAAAGAATGGAGTTTTAAAATTACAAATCAACCAAAATAGTGAAAGAGAGCCCTCTGCTGTTTAAAACTAGTTTGCAAAGAATGAAAATAATCTTTCCCCACTGCCTCTTCAATGAGATATATTCCTTTTTGGGGGGGTGAGGGAAGTTTCATTCCCCAAATCACATTTATAAAGTCGAAATGATAAATTGCAAGTGCATTTTTAATGAACGTTTATTAGCTGTAGATGAGTAAGTTAGGGGCTTCATGAAAATAGTAATTATTCAGAAAAACCATTGTAAATACGATTAATAAGTATTTTAAATTTCAACAACATAAGCTAAAGATCAAGATGAAGCCAAAGACTGAGTTGGGTATCTAGCAAAGATGCTGTCAATTAGCACTGATGGTGATGATAACAAATGTTATTTTTTTAAAGGTTCTGATTACACTATCACAGAAAAAAATCACTAACAAGGTCTATTAGTCAATAACTCAGTTTTTCAGTTACCTGTATCTAAATTTTGTTATTTTTTTGTTTGTTCATGTGTTCTTTTACTACTACCTAGTAATTATACTTTGGTATATGAATCAGGGTCAGCTTTTTTTAGCTCTCAATTTATTGCACTTATTTAAATAAAATTTGTTTAAAACCAAATTTTCTTTAGCATCCAGGAATTGATTTCTCATTTGATTAATTACTGAACTGGAGGGTTGACATTTCTCTGTTAGTAATCTAACAACCCAGTGGATAGGGGACTAAACCATTTTTTAACACTGCTTCCCCAATAAACTCTAATCCTATGAAAAAGCATTATAAAGCAATGAAAAGGAAAGAACTATAGTGTATTGTCAAAACCAAGAAAGAAGTCAACCAAATTTGGCAGGGTTAAAAACAACTATTTTCCATTCAGTGCTGGAATGCTTAAAGGGTCTTTTTTCTTAAGTCATCACCATATAGAGAGCTTAGGTTGTTTTCTGGTTAGCCAGAGTAATGCTCACGCTTAAGGCCTTCCCATTCTGTTCTAGTAGTAAAGGGTTTGATCATTATTCAGCACTTTATTTCGGTCACAGGTGCTCTTAGTTAAGTTCAATAAGGAAAGAGTTCTAAAAAGTAGTTATTCCAGCGTGTATCTTTTATTACACACCATAGGGATATTTTCTTAATTCGTTCCATTTGCCACTCACCAAACTCTTTGATCTATAGGATAGTATCTTATTGTATTGTATTTTTATCGTATTATGCCTTATTTGAACCTCACAAACAACCCTAGGAAAGAAGAAAAGCTGTTCTGATTTTCCCCTTTTCATAAAAGAGGGGAATTAAGACTTACAAAGACCAAGTGATTTGTCCAAAGTCACACAGCTAGAAAGTAATTTGGATTGCAGTTTTAGAGCCCAAACTCATTGAAAGTTTCCGGTGAGCTGCCCCCATCTAAACACAAACTGAGAGCCTTTTGGGATTGTAATTTAAGCTGCTGGCGCACCGCTGCACTGAAATGTTTGGTTATGACAACAACCAGGGCAAACGGTTGGAAAGGAAACAGTCCACACTTATGAGCGGAAACCGCTCAACATCCCAGGTTCCAATCGGGCTGAAAGGAACCGTACTTGCGGGGTCACAACAGGGAAGTCAGGAGCACCCCAGCTTCAACCACATTTGATGTGCGCGGGAAGCGTCTCGGCGGCGACCTTAGCTAGAAGCAGCCCTCTCACCTGCTCGGTGCTCATGGCTACGAGGACACACTGGCGACACTGGGCGGCTCCTGGGTCCCTCCTGCCCGGGGCCCCCGAGAGCCCCGCGGACTAGAGAAGCTGTGTTGCAGAGTCGGGTCAGCAACTCCAGCTCTCCTCTTTCAGCTCCCCAGCGGTTTAGCGTCTGGATAGCGTCCGTTGCTAAGCAACAGGCTGGCGCACGGTTCCATTTCCGGTCATCTGTTGCACCTGGGACTAGGCCCGGGACCTGGCCGAGCGTTCCAGCAGAGGGCGCTCTCCAGAGTCCTCCGCGGCAATTTTAAGCCTCTGCGCCAGCGTGGTGTGGGTTTCAGAGTGAGCGCTGAGCGTACGAAAGGAGATGTTGGCTTTCCTCCTGCAGTAAGGAGGACTAACCTTTGATTAATGATGGTCAGACCCGCCCCCTAACTGAGCCAGGTGCGCGGAGCTTCTGTTTTAACCTCTCGTTTTGCTTCCTTTATTTCTAGAAAGTCTCGGAGGCCTAATGGGATAAAATGATTGCAAAATTCAGTGCTAGTAAGGATAGTGGAATTAGGAAAATAAGACATGCAAAGGCTGGAGCCAATAAACACCCCTCTTCTATCAGCCTGCTTCCAGCTTGCCTTCTTCTTCTCCCTTTCTTCTCTCAACTCTTCCACACGAAAGAATACCAGAAAAAGAACCTTTAAAATTTCAATCAAGAGGCAGAATGGAGAGGCAACCTGAGCCAAAGTCTTCAATGAATGAAGCAAGAGACAACAATGGAAAAAGATGTTATGAGCCCAAAATTAGTAAGAATTTGTACGAAAAACAGGATAAATGTTGCAGAACCCCCTCTCAAATTTGGAATATGGAAAATTTTTAAAGACAAACAGAGAAACAGAGTTTCCAGGAAAGAGACAAATTTGAGTTGAGACCTAGATGTGGGAGGAAGGCTCAGAGAATGAATTGAAGATGCAGAGTTTTTAATACCCTGAGGTCACAGTAGAAATATTTGAAAGCCAGCCAAATAGTAGAAGATTGAATTGTACAAGCGCTGGGAAAGTCATAGACACACACTCAGCAGCCAGCGCCCAGCCCTTGCATACTTCTCCCTACCCCCAACCCCACCTCTTCTATTGTGCAATGATGTTTCAATCTTTTCCATTCCACAATCCAGGGGAAATGTTAGGTGTAATGAAAAGGCCTGACCAGACCTTAAGCCTGGAAACTGGGAATAAGCAGCCTTAGATGCTTATCAAGGCAGGAAACAAAGTGGTAGGACTCCCTACCCCCTGGGATGGACAGATATTCCCCCCTTGAGCCCCACAAACTTGTCTCTCTACTCCAACACGAAGTGGGGCATGCAGAGCTGCCATCTACTCACCCCAAGCCTAGCAATTTGGCCTCCACGAAAGACAGGCCATGATGGGATCTCTTCCCCTGCTCTTTTTGGACCCTTTGTACTGGATCAGTAATAGAGTGGTTGTTCTAGTTTGCAAGCTAGAACAGAATGTGATATACGAGAAACAGAATGGCTTTTAAAAGCAGGTATATATTAAGTTACAAGTCCACAGTTCTAAGGCCTGAAAATGTCCGAACTAAAGCAAAACTATAGAAATGTCCAATCTAAGGCATCCAAGGAAAGATACCTTGGTTCAAGAAGGCCGATGACGATAAGGATTTCTCTCTCAACTGGAAAGGCACATAGTGAACATGGTGGCATTGCTAGCTTTCTATTCTGGCTTCTTGTTTCATGAAGCTCCTCCGGGGGCATTTTCCATCTTCATCTGCAAAGGTCTCTGGCTGTGTGGACTCTGTAGCTCTTTCCAAAATGGTTCCCTCTTAAAGGATTCCAGTAAGAAATCCCACCTTGAATGGGTAGAGACATACCTTCATGGAAATCATCTAATCAAAAGTTACCACCTGCAATTGGATGGCTCACATCTCCATGGTAACAATCAAAAGGCTCCCAGCCAGCAATATTGAATGAGGATTAAAGGACATGGCTTTTCTGGGGTCCCCAAATTCAAACTAGCACAGTGGTCATTTGCTGAAAGTTTCTGTTTTGCCCTGAGCCTGTACTCCTAAAATGTATCATGCAGGCACTTACTTCACACCAAGTAGAATCAGAAGTATTGGAAAGTAACAGTATGAAAACCAAAAGCTTACCTCAAGGGCATACACCACAGTTAATAACCAAGATATGTGTAGGTATTATAAGTTTAGTGGCCACCAAAATGCTGCCAAAAGTCCCAGCAGTTCCCAGGTGTTTAGAAGGAATTTAGGTCTCTTGGCAGATGTTGAATTGGGCTGGATTGCTGCATAGAGGTTCATAGTCCACATGAGCAGACCAGTGAGGGATAGATGGATTCCCAGCATCAGTGGTAGACAAAGATGAGCCAAAAAAAGTCAGCCATTCACCTCCCACCCTTTTCCCATCTATGAACATTCCTTCTTCAGACCTCTACTGTTTCACTGTCCATTCACCCCAATTTCAAAAGCCGTGATCCAAATAAACAAGCAAAGGGGATGAGATTTTCCACATTGCCTCTGCTAGACCTCCACTTGTAGGTCCTCTGGGGTCAATTTTTCATTTGCAGAATTCTGTTTCTAGATTTCTCTTCTGTAGGGTACCTCACCAGAACTATGGAAGAACAAAAATTATAAAAAATGACAAAGACACTTCTTTTTTATATTTCAGTTATCATGATCCCTGTCAAGCAAGAGATGCTTGGTCTGGGGCTAAGTTCTTGTTCTCATAATAATCAATAATGTCTCCAACCAGGCTGAGATAAGAGAAACATGTAAAGTTCATCCCTGTCATCGTTCAGGTTAAGGCCAGCTCAAATCCTAATAAGAATCAATATATTTCTCAAAATTTTTGGAATGAATTTTAGATTAGAAGTGTTGCATCCCTGTACCCTTCAAATTATAAAAGGTATTTTTTATCACCCCCATAACTTGTCTCCTTGATAGGGCCCCTTGTACACTTAGTGCTTAATTTTGTAGAGCTATCTGTATACTTTTGATTTACTAATAAACAATTATGGATATATACTTTAAGAGAAGGTGTCAGGGAACAGAAACTGATTGCCCCAAGTACCCAAATATGAAGAACCAAAAGGAGAACAGATATTGACTTGCTGATATTTTGCTTCCGTGAGAATCAAGTTTACTTGTATTTATAATCTATGTTTTCTTTCATGGTTTGAGTGATTTTTACTAAAATGATTTTATTAGACATGAACCAAATGTTTGCTTAAGGATTTCATGCCCAAATTTGTGCTGATTCTATGGGAATATTTTACAAGGTTTCTTATTTCCCTTTAAAATATATCGTGTAAGCAGATGTAGCTGCTGAGTTCTGACTTTTTATGTTGTTATTTGTTACTACTTTTTTTTAATCTCCTGCTTTTGAAACTGTAGCATGTATGAAGGAAGGAAGGAATACTGGTGTTTGTTATCCTGTTATCCGTGTTCCTTTTGAAGCAGTGTGGCAGCTTTTTATCATTATAGGGCATGGTCTGGAGGCTGGGAAAATAGATTGCCACTTAAAGCTGAGTCTAGAATCTATTATTCTTTCCTCTACCAATGCTTTCTCTCTTTTTTGAATCTAGGTTCTTCCTCATCCTTCTCAGTCAACAAATATTTCTTGAACACTTGCTATGGGCCAGACATTGTTCTAGACACTAAAGATACAGGGGGCAGCCAAGGTCCCAGACTCTTGTTCTAGTAAGAAGAAACAGGAAATTAGGGGGGGGGGGGGAAAGAGGTTAAAAAAAAAAGCATATTAATAGATAAATAGTTTCAGATGGTTAAAAATTGCAAATAATAATAATAATAATGAAACAAGGTCATTGGAGAGACTGCGAGTCAAGGAAATTGAGGAGGAGGAGACATTTAAGCTGAGACCTGAACAATAAAAAGGAGCCAGCCATTCAAAGATGTCAGGATGAGTTTTCTAGGAAATGGGCCAAGCTAGTGAAAAGGCCCAAATGGGGAAAGAGCCAGACTCATTCAAGGACCTAAAGAAGACCAGGGGCATAGTAAGGAAGGATTTTATTTCAATTGTATGGAAAAACATGAATTGAAATAGGGTGAGAATGGAAGCAGGAAGGCTAATTAAAAGCCTACTGGAATGTGTCAGAAAAGTAAGAATGGTGGCTTTAACTGAGAGGAAGGTGATGGAGCTGGCAAGCAGCGGACATATTGGGAATATGTTTTGGAGGCAAACCTTATAGAACTTGCTGTGAACTAAATGTAAGGAATGAAAATAAGGTAAAATGATTCGGGTTATTTGGTCTGAGCCACTTGGTAGATGGTGGGGCCTTTTGCTAAAATGGGCAAGGCTGGAGGTGGAGGCATGTTAGAAGGTACAAGAACATCAAGAAGTCTTTTTTTAACATGTTAAATTTGTGATACATATTAGATTCCAAGTGGAGATGTTGAAACAACAGGAGACGACACAATTGAGATGTCCAGTAGAGAAGTCAGGCTTTAGGTTGAAAGCTCATCCATAGATGGATGGTAGGTGAAGCCATGAGATTAGAAGAAATCTTCAAGTGTGAAAGAATAAATAGATAAAAGAAGAAAGGCGGGCCAAGGATCAAGCCCTGGGGCTCTCAACTTCTCTTTCTGGGAACTTGAAAGTAAAAGATTATGTATTTAGTTGACCCTTTAACAAAGAGAGCTATGTAAGTACAAAGTTAGAGTTACAACAGATATCTTAGATATATAAAAAAAGCAAACTTTGTTTGACAATTCATGCATGTGGTATTTGTTTGTGAAAATACTGAGCTATATGTGAACCATTTCCCATAAAAACAAATAAAGATGCTGCTTTATTACCACACATTGACCTTCTACTAATCATAACCAGATCTGGAAAAAACACAAAGGAGTGAATTTGGTTTCTTTGAACGCTAGAGGGAGATATTTTTACCTGTAGATCACAAAGCAAAATCTTGCCTTTTTTCATACGGAGTTACTCATACCATAGAATCATAGAATATTTTATATTTTGAGACTTTTGCAATTATCAAGAAATATAGTCATGTATATTAGGATTGAAACAAACTACATATGTTAGGGAAGTAACCAGATTTCTTTAACCAGATTTTACTAAAAGGCTGTTTCATATCTGCTAGTGATATGCTGTATTTTCAAACAATACTTTAGCAGTTTTTCTTTTGAACAATATGCAACAGTATATAAGTATGCTAACTTTTATTTGAAATAAACATCAGCTCTTCCTCCCTGGGAATTCTGACAATGTGCTATTGTAAGCTAAAATGCCAAAAGCTTTAACTCTCAACCTTCAACCTATGGACATCGAGAATGTGTTATTGCACTTTATACCGTCCAGTGTTTTTCAGATAGTTCAAAGTCATTGACAGTGAGTTCATTCTGGACTTCGTACTTGCTCAATAAAATGCTTTTTTATATTGCATAGCTATATAGCGTTTTCATAGTTGCTTGGGGCAACAAGAAAACTTTCTCTTTATTTACTTTGGTAATCTTTCCAAAGAATGTACTGCAAGGTATACTCTTTTCCTGATCAAAGTTTGAGTGTAAGCCCTATCCAACAATTTTTTGCCTACCAAATACTTTATTTGACCTTGTAACTAACTTTATAAGTCATCCTGTCTGTAGCTTCAACACTGAAGTGCTTCTGGTGATTAAAGAAAAAAAAGGCCTTCCTATCTCTACAGAAGGAGTATGGTATAGGAGAAACGACTATTTTCTGGAATCAGAGCTGGTATGAATCATGATTTTGTCTCTACTGATTGACAAAAGCTAGCAAGTTACTTTGTATGTCTGAACTACCATTGTCTTTTCTCTAAATTGGGATTGCAATCTTTTAAAATGGTTGTGGGGATTAATTCAGATGATGTATGAAAAGCATCTAGTTTAGTTCCTAATAAAAAGCAGGAATTCAAAGTTCTCAGCTCTTCCATTTCCTTCCATCTGAAATTCTTTGTAAAGTGACCTTATAAATCATATGCTCATAGATTATATGTTCTGAAGTATTTGTCAAGTGCTGGTGATGTGTACAGAATGTGACCTCGGTCACATTTTGTAAGTCAATCTTAAAATGTAGTCAGAGCTTTATTGCCTGGTGTTCTACACAACTAAGCCAGACACAGGACCTTATCATGTGATCAAGCACGCCTAAATATGGGCTTGTGTGTGGGAAGGGAAGGAGAGCAGGAGGCAACTGTAAGTCAGGCTGAGACTGCTGTCCTTGAAAGGGATGGCTTTCCCTTTCCTTTCACAAACGTAAATTCCACCTCCTCACCACCATACAGATCCATTTCAAATCCTCCTTTCCCCAAGAGATGTTCCCAGCATATCTGGACTCCTCTTCAATCATTTATAACATTTATACAATTCAATCATCTGGCAATTCATTCCTTGTATTCCTACTTAACTATTTCATTAATATGTGTGTCCCCATCCAAATAGGTTCTTATAAGGTAGCAATTATGTTATGTTTCTTTAAACTTCACTTTAGCACATTTCACAACGCTCTACATGAAGTAGACATTCAATTAATATTTGAATGTATTCCCATGTCAGTTTTCGTTCAACTTACTTTTTCACATAAAGTTTGACAATAAACTAATCAAGGCTCAAAAATAAGTGTGTATGTATAATTTGAGCCATTTTACTGATAGCAACAGAAAATTACATTTTTCTTTAAATTATGGATTCTTAAAAATATATACAAAAGGTATAACATATCATGCTCATGTTTGTACATTTTACTCTAGTACCCATGCAATGGTTTTGCTGTGTGTTCACCTTCAGATGGAACAAGATTATATTTCCCATGATGTAGTGACCATCATTTACAGACATCATTTAACAAGGAGAGGGTGTGATAAACATTTTCATGACCTGCTGGCACTATTTCTTTTTTAAAACATTCAGACAAATTTTATTGTTCCTAAAAATGTATGAATGATAAAATTTGACACTCATGAAACTGAGATTGGTCTATATAACTTTCTATTCTTCCATACGCAGAGCTGAAACAGAAGTTAAAATTTTATTATTATTTATTATTCACACTGCAGAATAAAATGATATTGAACCTGGAATTAGAATGCTCTTCAAGGGCAAAAAAGGATAAAAAAAAAGCCCACATGAGATAGATCTCCTGTTCCCCAGGTGCCAGCCAATAACACAGAAAAGTAATAATCCTAATCTTTACTGGCTGCTACATTAGCAGTTGTGTGGCATACTTGCAGTGGGTATTCTGCATTCGGGGCCCATTCACTCCTCCGAGGAGTACCTAGGTAAGAGTCCATGTACTTCCAGAAAATATTGTGTCCAATTGCCTACATGATTTCTCCCTTTAGTTCTCCACCTGACCATCAACTCTGGTTGATCACTGCAAAACTGACCTTCTCTTCCCCAAAATTTAGCTTTACATTCAGCCTCAGTCTAGGCTCATCTTATTGGATCTATCTTGATTTTCCCCGTCATTAGATACTGTCATTACCTTTTCATAGAAACATCATACAGATCACACATTCTTTCTAGTCCTGCCATTTTAAATTTATTTATTAATAATTTTTTGTTAGAGACGCTGTAAATTTACATAAATAGCATGGATAAAACATAAAATACAGAGTTCCTATATACCACCCTATTACTAACATCTTGCCCCATGAAAAAGCATAGTTGTACTATGAACTATTTTTTTACAATAAGGTTCACTATGTTGAACAGTCCTGTTTTTTCTTTTAATTTTTATTCCAGTAACATATATATGACCTAAAATTTCCCCTTTTAGCCACAATCACATATATAATTAAATGCTGTTTATTGCATTCACAGTGTTGTGCTACCATCACTACAATCTATTACCAAAACTTTACAATTAACCCAAATAGAAAATCTGTGCAATTTAAGCATTAAATCTCCATTCCCTACCCCACTTCAGCCCCTGGCAATATTCTAGAATCTGACTCTATGAATTTGCTTCCTCTAGTGATTTCATACCAGTGAATTCATACAAAATTTATCCTTTTGGGTCTGGCTTATTTCATTCAGCATGATATCTTCAGGGTTCATCCATGTCATTGTATAAATCAGAACTTTATTCTCTTTTAAAGCTAAATTATATTCCATTGTGTGTGTGTATATATATATACTACATTTTGTTTATCCACTCATTGGTTGATGCACACTTGGGTTGCTTCTATCTTTTGGCGAATATGAATAATGCCACTATGAATATCTGTGTGCAAGTATATGTTCATGTCCCTGCTTTCAATTCTTTGGGGTATATATCCAAAATAGTGGGATTGCTGGGTCATATGGTAATTCTGTACTTAGCTTTCTGAGGAACTGTCAGATCCTCTTCCACAGCTGCTTCACCATTTTACATTCCCACCAGTAATAAATGAGTGTTCCTATTTCTTTACAACCCTCCGACATATATAATTTTGTTTTTTTTTTAATAGTGGCCATATCTAGAGGATATGCATATCCTCTTCAGAGAAATGTCTATTCAAGTCTTTTGCCCATTTTTAATGGGGTTGTCTTCTTATTGTTGAGTTGTTGGATTTCTTTATATTCTGGATATTAAACCATTACTGGATATGTGGTTTCCAAATATTTTCTCCCATTGAGTAGATTGTCTTTTCACTTCCATGATAAAGCCCTTTGATGCACAAAAAAATTTAATTTTGATGAGGTCCCATTTATCTAATTTTTTTTCTTTTTGTTTCTTGTGCTTTGGGTATAAAGTCTAAGAAACCATTGCCTCATCCAAGATCCTAAAGACATACCATGCTGTTTTGACCAATGTAGCTTTGCAGTAAGTTTTAAAGTCAGGAAGTATGAGTCCTCTGACTTCATTCTTTTACAAGATATTTTTGGCTATTTGGAGCCCCTTGTCCTTTCAAATAAATTTTCTGATTGGCTTTTCCATTTCTGCAAAGTAGACTGTTGCAATTTTGATTGGGATTGAATTGATCTGTAAATAATTTTGAGTAGAATTGACAACTTAACAATATTTAGCCTTCCAATTCATAAGCATAGAGTGTCCCTCCATTTATTTAGATCTTTGATTTCTTTTAGTAAAGTTTTGCTGTTTTCCATATATAAGTCCTTTACATCCTTGGTTAAGTTTATTCTTAGATATTTGATTCATTTAGATGATATTTTTTTTCTAGATTTTGTCCTCAGATTGCTCATTAAAAGTGTATAGCAACACTACTGATTTTCGTGTGTTGATCTTGTACCCTGACACTGGTGAATTCATTTATTAGCTTAAGAAACTTTCTTATAGATTTTTCACACCTTTCTATATATAGGATCATGTCCTCTGCAAATAGTGAAAGTTTTACTTCTTCCTTTCCAATTTGGATGTCTGTTCTAGTTTGCTAGCTGCCAGAATGCAATATACCAAAAATGGAATGGCTTTTAAAAGGGGGAATTTAATAAGTTGCTAGTTTGCACTTCTAAGGCTGTGAAATTGTCCAAATTAAAACAATCTCTAGTTATAACTGGCCTGCTGAAATCTTATATTTCTTCTAGAGTCAGTGTAGGTTGTTCATGTCTTTCTAGGAACTTGTTCATTTCATCTAGGTTGCCTAACTTGTTGGCATTGAGTAGTTCATAGAACCCTCTTATGAACCTTCTTACTTTTATGGGGTCAGTAGTAATGCCCCGCATCTGATTTGTGAGTGTACTTATTTGTGTCCTCTTTCTTCTTTTCGTTGTCAAACTGATTAAAGATTTTTCGATTTTATTGATCTTTTCAAAGAAATGTCTTTTGGTATTATTAATTCTCTTTACTGTTTTTTAATTCTCTATTTCATTTATTCCTGCTTTAATCTTAGTTATTCCTTCTATTTCTGCTTTCTTTGTTGTTTTCCTAGTTCCTTCAGGTGTGAAGTTAAGTCTTTGATTTTAGCTCTTTCTTTTTTAAAGAAGTGCTTAGGTAGTTAGGGCTATAAATTCCCTCTCAGCACTATCTCACTGCATCCCATACGTTTTGATATGTTGTGTTTTACTTTCATTTGTCTCAAGATATTTACTGATGTGTCTTGTAATTTCTTCTTTGACCCACTGGTAGTTTAAGAGAGTATTTTTTAACATGCATATATTTGTGGATTTTTCAGTTTTCTCCCTGTTATTGATTATAGCTTCATTTTTATTATGGTCAGAGAAGATGCCTTCTATAATTCAATCTTTTTCAATTTATTGAAACTTGTTTTGTGACTGAAAATGTGGTCTATTCTATAGAAAAATCTATGTGCATTTGAGAAAAATGTATATCCTTCATTTTGGGGTGCAGTGTTCTATATATGTCTGTGAAGTTTAGTTCATTTATCATATTTTTCAAGTTCTCTGTTTCTTTATTGATCTTCTTTCTAGATGGTCTGTCTATTGGTGAGAGTGGTATACTGAAGCCTTCAACTATTATTGTAGAGATATCTATTTCTCCCTTCAGGCTGTGCCATTGTTAGCCTTGTGTATTTTAGGGCATCTTGGGTATTGCATAAATATTTATTTTTGGTGATTTGACCCTTTTATTATTAATATATTTTGTCCTTCTCTGTCTCTTGTAATAGCTTTTTTTTTTAAAAATGTTTATTAAGAAATCTTCACACATATTTAGTACATCCATAGTATATAATCAGGCTTACAAAATCATCACATAGTTGTGTATCCATCACCATGATCATTTCTAGAACATTTGCATCACTCGAGAAAAATAAATAAAAATAAAAAACCTCATACATTCCATATCCGTTACCTGTCCCTCTCATTGACCACTAGTATTTCAATTTACCCAATTTTTCTTTACCCTTTATCCTTTCCTATTATTTATTTATTTATTTAGCTATCATTTATTTATTTTCAGTGCATGGCTGGGAATCGAACCGGCGTCTCCTGCATGGAAGGTGAGCATTCTATCATTGAACCACCCGTGCACCGTATTCATTTATTTTTTTATCCTTATTTTTTTACTCATCTGTCCATACCCTGGATAAAAGGAGGATCAGACATGAGTTTTTCACAATCACATGATCACATTGTAAAAGCTATATAATTATACAATCATCTTCAAGAATCAAGGCTGCTGGAGCACAGCTCAGTTATTTCAGGTACTTCCCTCTACCACTTTAATACACTATAAACTAAAAAGGGATATCTATATAATACATAAGAACAATCTCCAGGAAAACTTCTCAACTCTGTCTGAAATCTCTCAGCCACTGCAACTTTATTTTGTATCATTTCTCTTTTCCCCCTTTTGGTCAAGAAAGCTTTCTCAATTCCATGATTCTGGCTGCTGGCTCATCCCAGGTGTCCCATCCCATGTGGCCAGTGAGATTTACACCCCTGGGAGTCATGTCCCACATAGTAGGTAGCGCAATGAGTTCACCTGCCAAGTTGGCTTAGAGAGGCCACATCTGAGCAACAAAAGAGGTTCTCTGGGGTGACAGACATAATTATAGGTAGGCTTAGCTTCTCTTTCTCAGGAATAAGTTTTGTAGGGGCAAACCCCAAGATTGAGGGCTCAGCCGATTGAATTCGTTATTCCCATCGCTTGCTAGAATATCAAGAATTCCCTATATGGGAAAGTTTAATATTTCCTCCTTTCTCTCCAGTCCCCCAAGGGGACTTTTCTAATACATTTTTATTCTCTGCCCAAATTATTCTGGGATATATCAGGGCATCACACTAACCCATACAAACTAACAAGATCTCATGCCTTATTCAAGATTCCATGTAATTATGGTGTTCAAATAAACTGACTATACAAGTTAAATTGGATAATGTGCTACCCAAAATAAAAATTTTACACCAAATGAAAATCTCTGCCTTTGGTCTCATACAGAAACTGAAGGTTTAAAATATGGCCCATATCATCATTTACCCTGTGTTCTGATTTACCTTAGTCCTGTCTAGATCAGCTCATTTATATCCCTAGTCAATGTCTGATCATTATTTCAACTTTTTAAATAGTTGCTGTGTGGGATAATGCTGACGGTCATAGCTTCAGTGCTCTAACTCTGAGTCTCAGGTGTCACATAACCCGAAGTTTCAGGAAACAACCAGGTTATACATAAATAGCTCAGTATCTCAGAACTTAGAAATAACAGTTACAACTCCTGAATATATGTGACTGCTGTAAGAGCTCACAATCTAGGACCCTTTACAATAAGCCCCGACTTGATAACCCATCCTCTCAACTTCAATTCTCTAGTTGCTTTATGTTTTTAAAAGAAATGACCTCAATGAGTTTAATTGACTTCTCGTACCCAAAGGATACACACATAAATTAATGGGAGAAAATGATATTTTTCTAGGTTAAGCCATTGGTATAATTAGTAGAAGCAATAAATAGAAACTAACTCTCAGAATTATTCTGTTTTCAGTGAAATTAACCATGTTATCATTATCACTATGGTTTATGTAATAGTCCTTATTTTTGTTTTTGCAACTTTTTCTCTATAAAATAGCACATTTAATTATAAAATGTATGTAAAAAAGCATAAGAAAGTAAATTGAAAAATCATCTTTAGGTCTACAACTCTATCACTTTCAATGCTTTTGTATTCTTCCAGTCTATGGATCCATCTATACCTATCCATCTACCTATCTATTATGTATCTACTACCAGATGATACCATATCATTATTATCATGTGACTTTTTTCATATTTAATCATAAACCATAAGCATTTTCCTTGTTATTACTCTTCTGCAACAAAATATTTAATAATTACATGGTATAAACCTCTTTAACTTGAATTAAAAATTCTAAATATTCTTTCAGCTTTAACTTCTTTAGCCAGAGTAACTTCATTTCCTTTACCACTTTCTGAACCTGCATTATTTTGGGAAGGGGTATTCATCTCCTGTAATCTGAGTTCTTAATAACCCTTTCTTAGGATGCTTTATAGTGATTTGTATATGATATTTTCCAATTTACTAATGATAATAATCCTCTTCCCACATACCCATCTGTCTTTTTCCCTTGTACTAATATTTCTTTTAGGAACACATCAGATTATTAGCTAAGAGGAGTTCTAGATGTAAACTAGCATGTATACTGTTACACAGTTCACTCATGGCTAATAAGAACATACATTAAAGTATTCTAGCAAATCTAGGATATTTTTCTGACACATTTTCCATAATATATGAAAAGTTCCTGGCTTTACAATTTGGATTTATTAAAGCCAGATATTTGGGGGTGGAGGTAGACTAGAAGTCATACCACATGGAGGCTCTCTGTATTGGGGCACTTGGGTTGGAATAGTTTATGTGATGGTCCCAAAGTGTCCACTGGTTCTGGTATATATTGTTACTGAGAAGTCAGCAATTGTTCTAAACATTAGTCACGTGAATATAATATATTTTCTCTGGTTGCTTTTTTTTTTTGGCATGGGAAGGTCTAGCTGCTTTAATACTTTCTATTTTTCATTGGTTTTAAGAAATTTGAATATGCAGTGACTCTCTTCATATTTGCCAATTTTCTTGGTTTATATTTTTTCATCAAATTTGAAAAGTATTTGTCCAGTATTTCTTCAAATACCCATTTGCTCCAGTTGGTTCTCTCTCCTTTTGATAATCCATTTGATAATATATGATGTATGTTAGGCTGCTTGATATCACCCCATAGGTCACTGAAGCTCTATTAATTTATTTTCAGTATTTACTCTCCATACTTCAATTTGGATAGTTGCTATGTCCTATCTTCAAGTTTACAGACTTTTTCTTCTACACTGTGAAACCTTCATTTTGATTTGATTTTTCTTATAAAATCCCCTTTCTTGGTTGAGATTAGCATTTGTTCTCTTAATATGTTCATATTTTCCTTTAAATCCTTGAAAATATTTTAAATAGTGGTTCTACAGTCCTATCTGCTAATACCATCATCACTGCTATTTCTTGTTTTATTTCTATTGACCTATTTTTTTTTCTGAATGTTTGTTTGGGAAGAGCATAGTTGGCAATTAGTATAACCTCTACATTAGGTCCTTGGTCTGTTCGGTTGGAGCTACCAGAGTGAGGAAAGCCAAGTGGAAGTCTCTGACCCCCACCCACAACCCACCAAGATGATCTATCAAATCTAGAACCGATTCTAGGGTGGTAGATGGCAGAAATTAGTGCCACTCTTAAGGATCTAAAGGGAGAATCTTTTGCCAGGGCTCACAGCAAAAGTCCCATTGAATTATAAGCTGTGAATTCTGCTGGGGTATTTTGGGGAAAAATGAAATGCTTAAGATTAAGAAGAGGACTGCTGGGTGCATGAGTGGTTCAGTGGTAGAAGCTCACCTTCTATGCAGGAGACCCGGGTTCAGTGGTAGAATGCTCACCTTCCATGCAGGAGGCCCGGGTTCAGTGGTAGAAGCTCACCTTCCATGCAGGAGACCCGGGTTCAGTGGTAGAAGCTCACCTTCTATGCAGGAGGCCCGGGTTCAGTGGTAGAAGCTCACCTTCCATGCAGGAGACCCGGGTTCAGTGGTAGAAGCTCACCTTCCATGCAGGAGACCCGGG
>PVIY010039237.1:0-23260 GCA_004026745.1 Myrmecophaga tridactyla
CTGCAAAATGTGGACATATAATAATATGTCACAAAGGTCTGTTGGGAGAAGTAAATGCATAAAGCATATAAATGCATAAAAGGCATTCAATGCATAAACACTCAGTACAATGTCCTAGCAAATAAAGTAAGAGTCAGTGAACATCAGCTTGTTATTATTACCTGCATGATTTACCAGTCACATGCTCTGTGCCAGCCCCAGAGCTCCACACTGCCTACATGTTATCTTTAATGTGCATCTTCACCATGGGCCGGCCAGGTGGGCTTTACCTGCCAGGTGGAGTTTTACCTGCCCCAATCGACAAAGAAGAGTCAGTGAGCTCAGAGAGGCCAAATGATTTGCTCAAGGTCACCCAGCTGGTAAGTGGGCCTAAGATTTGAACCCAGGGCCGTGTGACTCAAAGCTGAATTTTTTGCATCTGGGGCAGCCACAGACACAAGTGTGTAGTCTTGCTTGAGGCTTCCTTTCCCTGGCATCTGGGACCCAATTTTTCCCACCCAAAACCTCTGTCCTGCTTGGAGCTGCGAGTACCACATCACAGGGTCATGGTGGGAGGAGCTGCTTGATTACTCCAGAGGCCAAGCTGGGTGTAGCTAAGTGACTGCCAGAGTCCCTGGGGCGTCAGCCGTACAGCTGCAAGCATGGAATTGGGGGATTGACGCCTGCGCCTCCGACCACACCATGTTCCCTGACTCTGCCCTTCTCAGGGCCAGTCAGAAGCAGATGTCCCTGATACCAGCTGAGAGCCGTGGGCTAGTTTGTGCAGCCACGGGGAAATGCAGGAGCAACAGAAAGTCTGCCCATTGCCGGGGTCAAGGAAAAACTGCTGGGAAAGGGCAGCCCAATACGAGGTTCCATGGGCTCCAATCTCATGTTTCTACTGCTTATTTATAAAATGATCCATATGTTTCCAAAAAGGAAGCGGTCTGTAGACAGCAGTGCCCTGGCAGTGAAGGTAACTTGACAGATTCAGGTCTGGATGGCAGAGACCAGGCTCCAAAAATAGTTTGGTCTAGTCAAGGAAAGCAAGCGGTAGGGAGAACCTTCACGTGTAGTGTTTGTACCAGAACAGCTTCCCCTTCCTTCACAAGAACCATCATTATAAATCTTAATTGAAAGCCTTCTTAATTGGATTTCCTATTACAGATGGACGATCCTATTTTAATTTGGATGGAAGGCCCTGATAATCTTGCAGTTCCTTCCCCCTTGAGCTGTGCCTTTCCAGGAATTTAAAGAGTGGGGAACTGGAGTTTGGCTTGCTACAAACAGGCTTCATAATGGCAGAAAATGTATTACTAATACAGAATATTACTAATAGCTGATATTAATAGCAACAATCCACAGTTTGGGGGTCTCTAATGCATACCGTATTAAATTCTGGGATGAGAGTTCACATGCATTAGTGTATTCAGTACAACGACTCAGCTTGAGGCTGCATCAATTATGCTTTCTGTTTCTCTGATGGGGAGACTGAGGCACAGTGGAATCTAGAAACCTCCGAAATCACACAGCAGGTGAATGATGGCAGAAGGGTGACCAACCTGTCCCAGATTACTGGGAACGGTCCTGGATTTAGCACTGAAAGTTCACATCTGGTTTGCCACGGACTGTCCTGGTTTTAGAAGAGAAAGTTCCACACCTGGGAAGCCCCTCCATCCCGGGCAATCCGGGATGATTGGTCCCCATGGGTGGTGGCAGGACCTGCACTCAGGCCGTTGGCCTCTAGGATCTTAGGCATTACCTGCCACTACGCTGCCCCCACCCCCCACTACTGGAGAGGCACCGGGCACCATCTCCTCCAGGTATGAGGATTTGCAGCCAGGAGTGAGGGGTGACTCTGCCTAAGGTCACCTGACAAGGCAAGGCAGGCTCCACCTTAGATCTCCTGACCTCACAGCTACATCAGGGTTCCTGCAAAGTTTTCTACCAAAGTCCTCGTGCCTGTGTGAGGTGCGCAGGCGCAGGTGGGGGTGGACGGAAGGCAGAGGAGATGGCCTGCATTCCCAGACCGGTGTCTAAACTCAGATGAACAGCCCTTAGAGAACACCTTAAGATTCAGTTGTTTATCTAAGTGACCTCTCAAAAGATACGGAAATAAGCTAGAAATCTGTCCTAGATTAGTTTCGTTAAAGCAAGCCTTTGAAACCTTGAGTGTATCAAGCAAACTAGGCTCATCGATGGGGTGCGGTCATGGGAAGCCAGACTTCTGGGTTCAAGTCACTTAATTGCTGTTTGGCCTTAGGCCATGTGCATAGCCTCTCTGCATCAACCTTCTCATCTGTAAAATGGAAATAGTAATGGTAACTTCCTTGCAGAGCTGGATTGCCATGAACTGAGTTAACACATATAAAGCACTTAGAAAAGTGCCTGCTTCACAGTAAGCACTCAAGACATGCTTACCATCATCATCATTATTATTCATTCAATGCACATTTATTAAACAATTGCTATGTTCCAGCACTACCTTGAGCTTCCCAAACCACAGGGCTCCTTCCAAGGCTTAAGTTGCTTCTCTTCCTGCCCTATGCATTTCTGGCATTTCTGAAAGAGGCAGCAACAGTCAGGGGCCACCCCATCAAAGTGCATCAAAGTGAACTTGAAGCCAGGAGATCTGGGTTCCAGTCTTGCCTCTCATGCTGGCTTTCACCCTCTGGGCCTCCAAGGACCCAGTGGCTGCTGCCATGGGGTGGATTCTGTGTCTGGAACCAGCATTCAGAGGGGCCCAGCCACGTCTCTCTGCTCTGGGACCGACTAGCTACATTGCTCGGCAGTCTTGTCCTCTCATCCACCCACTCAGCTTTACAGATAGGGAAATTGAGGTTCAGAGAAGAAATGGCTTGTGCAGGGTGCAGGTGGGTGCACATTCTTGGTCTAGTGGTGCTAATGGGGAGCCCCATAGCTTCTTCCCTGAACTCTGGGGTTCTCCTAATTTCCAAGGGAGAACAGGGAGGTGGCAGGAGGTGGGTAAGGCCAGGCCAGAGTCCTGAGCTCAGAGGGAAGCAGCACAACCCTCTAGCTTATTGTTATTTTTAGCACAATACGAGAGCAGCTCACCCACCTCCAGGATACCAGTCTTAGGATAAGAAAATCACTTTGCACTTGCTGTCAATTTTATTCCCACTGTAGCTTGCAAAACTGAGCTCCCGGAAATCTTATACAGGCCTGTGAGCTTTATTTTACTTATTTGCATATGAGGACACTGAGTTCTGGAAAGGTTTATAACATGCCTAAGTCACACAGAGAGTTAGGGATAGACCCAAGACTTGTCCCACATTTCCTGACTCCAGCTGGGGATTGTGTCCAACAGACCCCATTGCCTCTCATAAAACCACCAAGAAAATGTAAACTACATCCAGCCACATGAACTCAACATCTGGACTCTCAGATGCTGACAGTGGGACCGGGTGCAATGCCCAAAGCTTCCCCAAGGCAAGCCATTCCACCACATTCATCCAGCCTGTGGCTGTGCGTGGGTGAAGGCTGGGACAAGACAGGGTTTCTTTGAGACCAAAGCCGACATGAGATCTCCAGCATTGTGAGATTTGGGGGGAAAAAACACAACAAACACCAGATGTGCACCAGCTATTCCCCGGTGGGCTGCAGCAAGAGGGCGAAGGGCAAAGAGGATTCCAGAAATATCTGACAATTAAGTGAATGCAGCATTCACACTGAAAACCTTCCAGCCCAGACACCCTCATGCCCTCAGCAATGTGTTTGGGTCCCAAATTATCCCCAGATGATAGTCATCTCTCCAGGGCCCCAGACATGAGTAACTGCAATAAAATAAGTAAATGATTTATTTTACAGTTTTAAGAGAAATAAGCAAAAGGCAGGGGGACACACTGACTAACAGTGGGAAAGAGCCCTGCGTTTGGGGTCGGGATGCTGGTGTGAGTAGTCCTGCCCTCAGACCCGGCCAGGGGTCCCTCACCTCCCCACGAATGAAAAGCTCACAGTGCGAAGCAGAAGTGCCCACCCTGAGCCCAATTCCTCTGCTCTGGGCCAAGCACTAAATACCTAGACTATGGAACTCCTTGCCCAAATGCTCCAATCGCACTTCCAAAGTGTGTGCATGCATCTTTCCTGGCCCTGGCCACCTGTGCTGAGTTCTCAGGGGTGGCCTTTGTGAACTGAGTTGCACAGAGCACAGACCTGCAAACTTCATCATCTACCTTGCGCAGGTAAGACCCCCAGCAGCGCTGGGTGGAGCTGAGGGGGAGGTAAAGCAAGTGAGCTGTGGGCTTGGGGACAGCTCTGCTCTCCCCTGCTGCCAGGTCCAGTATAAACTTCTGGAGTCTGAGAATTCTAAATTGATGCAGCCTGGCTGCTCATTATAAAGATATATTCATCAAGGTAGATAGAACCTTTGGAGAGTAGAACAGTTTGTGAGCTTAATTTAGAGCTTTTCAATATTTAGGTATATATGGTCACAAACCCCTCATCCATGAACCTTAGGGCAAGCCTGAATATTAGTCTTGGCTTGAGCTACTTTATAGATTTGCTAAATTTAGGCAATTTCTCACTTCCCTGGGTCTCCTAGTTTCTCCTAAAATCAAGGGCCCAATGAGGGTATCTCTGTGGGTCTTTCCAGGTTCCAACGCTAGAATTGCGATGCCCTCCAGCTTCAGCACTGGGCCAAACTGGCCAAGGCCCCTGTATACTAGGGGCCTGCAGAGGCACTGGGTGGGGGTGGGGGTAGGGGGTCCTGCAGGGGCTTCAGGACTCTCAGAGGAACATCTGGCCAGGTCAGATTCAGCATGAAGGATGCCCCAGAACATTCGATTTCCTGTACCCATGCCCCTTGGCTGGGCTGGAAACAGCAGGTCCTGGCCTGGACGCCCAGCTATCTGCCTTTCTCTCCATGTTGGGATGGGCATCAAATCCCCAGGCAGTGTCAAAAGGAGGCCCGGCCATAGCCAGTGCACAGGCCTGGTTTGGGAGTGCTGAACAAGCATGCTGAGCAACCGAGAAACATGCAGATTCCAAACTGCTCTATAAAGGCCGTGGCTCCTGAAACCAGCACAAGGAGACAGGAGAGGGGACAGTCTCTCAGACTTGGGTACTGTCCCTCTAACTCCCAGATTGCATTAGGGGCACAGGGACTCCATTTTTTGGTGGCAAGTGAAACCTGCTCCTTCCAGAACATTTTGAGTGTAGAGCACAGCCAGCACCAGGGAGCTTCCTGACAAATGCCACCCTGGGCCTCAGAGAACTCAAAACGGGTCCCTTTTAGTGGAGTCCCAGGAAGCCATCAGAGTGTGGTTGTTAAGCAAAACTTGTAGCTGGCAAATACTCCACCCTGCTGCCCTGTATCTGTCCAGAGGGAAAAACTGGGCTTCTGCTGGTGGGGACTGGCCAACCCCAGGTCCCAGGGGCTCTCAGCCCCAAACAGGCCCTGGAGGCTTAGCTGATCTTCCTGATACTTTACTGCCTAAGGCGGGTGGGTGCTGGAGGCAGCTCCCCAGAGCTCGCTCTGGAATTTCTGATCTGGGGGGAGAAGTAATTTGGTGCGGCCAAGAGGGATGGCTGTGCACAGGCTGTCAGGGAGCTGGCCACTCCCTGTGGCCCAGCAGCCACCCTCTCAATTCCCCACAGAGGAAGACAAGCTCGTGCTCACTGAAGTGGCAGTGCTGCCATGCACCCCCCACCTCCACCACAGTGGAGAGAAAGATGGCAACTCCCAGTCCATAGTCCATTCCTCGCTCCAATGTAGAGGGATGCCGGTTCACGGAGGGGACCAGAGGCTCCTCCCGGCAGCACTTTTGGCCCTGAGCCCCCGGGGAACGCTGCAGCATCTGGCCTAGAGTGGGCAATGGGTGAGGCATCTTTGCAGGAGCAGTACACTCTACACCCAAAACCTGCTGGGAAGGAGCCACGGCTCCCCTTGTTCTGGAAGGTGGAGAAAGTGCAGCGATGGGGCTTGTACTGGTTAAAATAAGAACAGATTCCTTCCCCGGCTTAACCTACTCTATGGTCAGACTCTCAGGGCGAGGGTGCGTTACAGAAATCATTCAAGTACCAGGAGGTCAATGACACTGCCCTATAGCTTCCTGCGCTGCCCTAAGGCCTTGGGAGGCACCTTTCAAAGGGAGACCCCCCCCTACCCGGCTGGTGGGTGATGGGAAGAGGAAGCTGCACTGGTAGCTCTTGTAGCAATTGGGGCTGCAATGTCTTCCTTTTAACACATGAACTGTGCACAGACACACACAATGGCACATACAATGAGAGTCAGCCCATGTCTGTGTCAGTCTGCACACACGGCACACACGTGGCTGCACGTGGAGTGATGTGTCTGTCCCCATGAGTTGATATGTGAGCAGTGGGGACCAGCTGTGCACAGCACAATCAGTTGTCATATATCAATTCACATGCTCTGGTGACTGTGTGCCACTGGTCACTCATGTGTAACCTATGACATGTGATTCCCTGGGGGACATCCTGGGGCTAAAGGCTTTGGTCCAGTGTGTAATCAAGGAATGGCCACACTGAGAGGGGACAATGAACACATACATACACGCTCCTATATGTGCAAGCACAGTGACGTTCAAGGACCTTTCTTTTTATTGCTAATGGGCAAGAAACACTCAGAACTGAAGGAGCCCTTGCTCAGATTCATGTCTCCCATCTGTCCACCTCTGACATGAGCTGGCGCTCCATACAGGGGGGGCGTCTGCACCCTAGAGATCGAGCCCCCGTTCCCACAGGTCTCCCCTGGTTCCTAGGGTTCTGCTCAGATGGAAGGGGCCCTTGCTTTCCCTCCATGGGGGCTCTCTGCCTGCTTCACCTTCTGTGCTATCCGGATGTCAAAGCCCCCTTACCTGGGGTCCCAGGCCACCGAAGGGGTGCCCAGTCTTTCCTGGGTCCGACGGGACTATAGAATAGCAGTGGTCCCCCAGCACTGGCAGCCACTTGCCTCTCTGCTTCCTAGTCTCATGGGGAGCACCGAGGTGAGCTCAGGACACCTGAGCTACGACTTCCCTCCTTCTCTCCGGAGGAGACTCCCTAGGGAGGTTGGCAGTTTCCAGCAGGTACATGCACTGGGGCTGCTCGCCTCGGGCTGCCTTCCTGAGTAACACTGGCCGGGGGAGGGTGGCAGAGGGGTGAGCAGGCTTAGTCCCAGGAGTCACGGAAGTGACAGCTGCGTGTGGAAGGGTCCCCCCCCCTCGCCACCACAGAGTCCATCAGACACTCTGTTAAGGCCCCACAGGGGAAGATGCAGCCTGATTCCATCTGGCGAGGACACACACACACATACACACACAAACAGGATCCACACACACAGAGGCAGTGGCAGACGCAGGAGCTAGGAAAGACCCAGAGGGGCAGCATGTTGGCGCCTAAAGAGTGCTTGGGGAGCTTCCTAAGCAGCTAGGTATCCTCTCAGCACCGAATTAAAACCTGTTAAAGGTTTTAAGCAGTGCAAATGATCACTGCCCTCCCAAATGCCAATTAAAGTGAAAAGGACCAAAACGGAAAAGAAGGGTAAGGAAGTCCAACAAAGTTTGACTCCAAAGCAGGGCCCATGCTGTTTCAGCCTCTACTTGGCCGACGCGCTAAGCCCCTGCCTTAAGTCCAGCAGCGCCGGCCCCGCCCAGTTTTCAGAAGGGGAGATCAAGGCTCGGTGGGGTGAAGGGCTTGCCCCAGGACGCCCGGTGCAGCGCTGGGGGAGCCGCGGTGCCCCCGACCCCTTCCCAGAGCCCCGGCCTGGGCCGCCCCTCACCTGGGGTGGATGTCCACGAGCAGCACGAGCGTCTGCATGGTGATCACATCGATGCGCCTGCAGTGGGAGCGGGCCACCTTCAGCACCTTGAGGTACGTGCAGCAGAGCACGACGAAGGAGAGCAGGAAGCTGAGCGCGTGGAAGGCGCCCGTGAAGACGGCGAAGCGCAGGCGCTCGTCGGGCCGCCGGCTGCACAGCGTGCAGGACGCGTACAGCTGGTGGAAGCCGAGCCAGGACAGGGCGAGCGCGGCGGCGGGGAAGGCGAGCGCGTGCAGCCACGTGTAGGCCACCATGAGCGCGGCGTCGCGGAGGCGCATCTTGGCGCGGTAGCTCAGCGGGAAGACCACGGCCACCCAGCGGTCGATGCTGAGCGCGGCCATGCTGAGCATGGAGTTGGTGGCCAGGAAGGTGTCGAGGAAGGCGGCCAGGTGGCACAGGCGGTCGCCGGCCGGCTGCCGCTGCGCCACGACGCCGGCCAGCGTGAGCGGCATGTTGACCACCGTGCTCAGCAGGTTGCCGCACGTGAGGTTGAGGGTGAAGAGCGCGGGCGCCTGGCGGCGGATGTCGGCGCTGTGCAGGAGGCAGAGCAGCACCAGCGCGTTGGACAGCAGCGAGACGCCCATCGTGCCCACCAGCAGCCCCGCCAGGCCCGCGTCCCACGAGTTCATGGTGCGCCCCCGCCGCCGCCCCAGAGCGGGCGCTCAGGGCCCGCTGCCCGGCGCCGCCATGGCGCAGCCCGCGGCCGGCTCAGCCTCTCGGCGCCGCCGCCGCCGCCCCGCGCCCCCCGGCCCCCGCCGCCATGGCTCCCTGGAGGGAGGGCGCGCAGCCTCCCCGGAGCCCCGCGCCACCGCCCGGCCCGGCGTCCCGGCGCGCAGTCACTCCGGATCCTCGCGCCACCGCCCGGGAAGGCACCTGGGCGCGCAGCCACCCGGGAACCCCGCGCCACTTCCCCACCAAGCGCCAGGGCGCGCCGCTCAACCCGGAGCCTTTAGCGCCCTGGGATTCTTGATGGCAGGCGCCGGCAGCCCCCGCTCTGCCTCTGCTTCCTCCTGCCCTCACCCCAGCCCTCTAAGCTGTCTGTCTCGCTCCACACCTTCCTGCTCCCTTGCTTTCTCCCTTCTTCCCTCTCTCTGCTCTCTCGCTGGCTCTCCCGTTCTGCTCTCCCCTCCACATCCCTCTCTTCTGCTGCGCTTCCCTTCTCTTCTCTCTCTCCGGCTGCTGCTCTCTCCGTCTGTCTCTCCCACCCCCAATTTTCTCCTCCCCTCTCTTGTTCTTCCCCCTCCTCTTCTCTTTCTCTCTCTCTGGAATCTGGCTGCTTCTATCACAGAAATCCCTACTGATGCGTGCACACACACACACACACACACACACACACACACACACACACGGGGAAGAGAGAGAGAGAGGGAGAGACTCAGAAGAAACCAGCCCTGTCCAGGGTGCTTGCCCCCTTCCCCCACCCCACCTATCGCCCCCACCCCTATTCTCCTGTGTGTGCCAAGACAGGTTGAGTCAGGGAGGCTCTCTGAGGAAAGGGAGGGCAGAGGGATGCCTGGACACCTTTCTCCCCCAATGCCACCTGCCCCAGCCTGGCCAGACCCTTACATGGAGGGTCCTGCCCTACTCGTTCTATAACTGAGCTTCCCAGAAGTGATGCCACTCCCTCTCCGGGCTGAGCTGGGGAGCTCAGGTGGGTTAGTTTGGTTACTTTTGCTGAGAGCGGTAGGAGCCCACGCATCTCATGTGAGCAAAGGCTGGGCCGCAGAGATCTCCCAAGACCTCCCCAGCTTGACCGCGGGGGCAGCGGCTGCACTGCTCATGGAGCTCCATTCACAGTGCGCTCCTCCATCACCCTCAGCTGGGGCTCCAGCAGAATCATGTCTGCTAGAGGGACGCTGAGGCTCCCTGTGACATCCTCTGGGCAGCCCCTTGGTCAGAAGAGGTTTTTTATCTGACCCCGAACTCTCCCAGCTGAGCAGGCCTGCCCAGGCACAGCCAGCCTCAGCAGCAATCTTGGCAAGACTGAGACAGCCTTTCCTGTCCTGAGTTCCAGAGCTGGCAGGCTATCCGTAATCCTGCACACCCATCTGTCCTGGACCTGCTGAAGCAGCAAGTTGTAGTATATGAAGGACCTGAGTGACACCAGAACTGTTCTGGAAATGGGGAGGATGGTGGCTGGTATGGCTTGATCCCTGTCGCTGGCATCTGGGCATGCAGGGTCTCAGGCCATCCTCAGGAAAGTGCACATGACTGTGGCCCTTTTGTCCTCTGATCAAGACCCTGTTGGAGAAAATGCACAGATTCACCAATGGGTCTTGGTGCTCAGAGCCTCCGCAGTCCCCTTTGCCTCTGTCAGATATCTCCTAATGCTCGTGACTGCCTGGGCCAAGGGGGCAACCTCAGGGCCCTGTGCTGAGCACAGGCACCCCTATCCCAAAGCCTTCAAGGCTGCCAGTAATGACTGGACACCAGCATGCCTTGATCCATTAGAAAAAATAACCCAAAGCAAGAATGCTTCCCTGCTGATTCAGACAGTAGAGATCGTATTGTATTTCTTCTTATTCCCTCACATATACCAAGCACATCGTAGCTGCTCATGAAATGAGGCATCAGGAGGGAAGGAAAAAGATGCCCTCCCTCCTCTGTGCATCTGCAAGTCTCCATTTAGGAAATTGTTTGTGGACATGTCATGGAATGTGCATGGAAATTATTTGTAGATATCTCGACTTCCTACAGAGCTCCTGGGCTCCTTGTGGACAGGGCTTGTGCCATCTTTTCTGTAACCCCAGTACAGAAAATAGATGATGCTCATTAACAATTACCTGATTTAATGACAGCTGTGCTGGAACTAGTTTTTGCCAGCTCACAAGGCCCAATAGTGCGTGTCTCTCTCCAATTCCGTTTTCAGTGACGTCGCATTGACAACTTGCAGTTGCCCATGGCCTGAGAACTCACCCCATGGAATTCCGCAAATGCTACAGATCAGAGCACCCCCTTTCTGGAGAGCCTGTTGTTAAAGACTTAATAGCACATCACTCAATACATGTGACCTTGGGTGGGTCACATAACCTCTCTGAGCCTCAGTTTTCTTATATAACCCTCAAAGTGGGTGAGCAATAAACACAATAACGTGTGTGCAGAGCTTTGCTTCCCAGACAAGAAAGAGAAGGAATGCCAACAATGTTCCTGTCCCTTGCTCCCCTCACATGGCCTACAGACTTCAGGGTTGGATACATATCTCCAGTAATGCTTGGCCCGTGACATCAGGGTAAGGCATTTACCTGTGTGTGTCTCCCCTGTTCCCAAAGATGATGTCCCTCACAGTTAGCCTCTGGCATGAGTGCAGGTGTGCAGGTGTGCAGGTGGTGTTTGTGAAATCAATGACATAACCAGTACGCCTTCTGATTCTCAGGATCACCTGATAAAGCTGGGGTGCTGCTGGTTAAAGATCTAGATTTCTCAGTCATAACCCCCAGAGTTTCCAAATCAGAGAGACTGGGGATCTGCCTTTGTAGTGCCCCCTTGGTGACCTCATGAGGGTGATCTGCGACCACGCTCTGGGGAGCGTGCATTGTGAGAGGTGGTGAGGTGAAGCATCACGCGGGCACATCGTCCAATGTGCCAAGTGCTACAGCCTGGGCACACTCACCAGCCTGTCGTAGGATTTTAAGTGCTAACTGATATTCTCACAGCACATTGGAGTTTATAGAGCACTTCCAAACTTTATTGCACTTGATTGAATCCTTGTGACATGAAGAAGAGCTTGTCACTGTCCACATTTTAGAAATGAAGAAACTGAGCTCAAAGAGGTAAAGTGGGTGAATTGCCACTGGCTCTTTCTCCACCTTCCAGATGTCCAGGACATGTGCTCAAGTGGGTATCCTTGGTCTGTAACTTAAAAGTATCTCAACTTTGCAACACCAGAATGATGTTGCTGACCAGGTCAGTAGGTGCAACTTCAGTAAGCAATGAGCACACATACATGCATTTCATTTTGAAGATCATTTATTTCTAAATTCTTTCACTGGAAGGTGAAAATGCCAGAAAACCACTAAGGATATTTTGATTGTTTCCTAAAGAACAGAGACACATTTTCTTCTGCTTTCGAACAATATTTCCTGTTCCCAGTGGTTTGTGGGAGAACTGAACTCCATAGTGACCAGGTCCCTAGGTCCCTGGACCCCAGCACCAGCAGAGAGCTTCAGGCAGACCAGGTGGCACTGAGCCCAGGCTCAGACATGCCCCCTGATCCCGGCAGGGAGACCACACTAGCCAAGGAAGGGAAATGCCCATCCCTCTCCAGGCCTTGACTGTGTCCCGCTGCCTCTCCATGAAAGGACTCAGGAATTGGCCTACCTGATCAGGGGAAGAGGAGGCATGGGGGCCTGGTGGGAGCCCACGACAGCATCACTCTGTGGCCAAGTCTGTGCCTCACGCTGCTTTGAGCTGGAGAGACACTGACAGTGATGGGATGTTCATGACACAATAGTGTGAGTCATTAAATGCTGTAACTGGTCCTGAGAGAAGCCTCAAAACCAGGGCTGAGTCTCATCCCTTTAGATGGTTTAATATATTTCTACACAGAGCAGGCAGTTGTGCACATCATTGCAAATCCTCCAACGTAGTTATCACGATTCCACTTTTACAGGTAAAGAAGCTTAGACCAGAAAAGTCAATCGCTTGTTCAAGGTCACAGAAGACATCAATAGGCAGTAAAGGGAATGAATTAATTAAGATTGCAGGGTCAGGATTGGAATCTGCATCTATTGGACATTAAAACCATGTTCTTTCCACATGCCACTATCTATCACACACGTGTGCTCAGATATACACACACTCACACACAACACACTCACTCCCAGTGAGACGTTTGAGATGGAGATGATCCTTTTTATGGTTATCTTTAGAAAGAGGTGAAATATCTATATAAACCAGAATGTCACCAGTACCCCAAGAGAGGTCTTGCTGACGTGCAATTGATAGAGACCACACCCTTTGGGGAATCAGAGGATTCCTGATTTCTGTAAGTGGATGGGGACCTAGGAGCTGGTGTTCTAAGGGCTGGAAACTGCCTGAGAGAAATGCCAGGAGGCCAAAACCTAATACCTCTTGGTGGTCCTCAAGCAGAAGATGGGCCAGTGGGAAGGCAGGAAAGAAAAGTAGTGGCAAATTCTGGAGGCCTGCCTGGTGCCACCTGAAGAAAAGGAAAGTCCAGGCCATTCAGACGATGTCATCCAGAGCCTGGATGCTCCATTTATCCTGGGGCTGCATCCCTGCAGCCTCTCTACCTGGGCCCACAAGCATTTTGTTTTCCAAGCATTTCCACATCTGTTCCTACATATGATCCTCATAGAACCCCAGGAGCTCTTTGGGTGACAAAGAGATGCTCTCATCATAAGGTCTCTCTTCTGAGACCCTAGAAGTGAGGTTAGTTGTCTAGGAACATGTGGCTGGTGGTTGGCAGACCAGGGCCTGGACCCCAGGACTCTGACTCACTGTCCAGGGTTCACTCTGCTGCCTGCTGCTGTGCACACCAGACTGGTGCTCCCAACCTTTGGCCCACCTCTCAAGAATGAGCAAACAGAATCCTTCCAACAGGATCACTGGGCCTCTGGCTCACTTGCCTGCTATCAGGGAGGAGAGAAATTGGCTCACTGGACAAGATCTTTTCAGTCCTGAGTCTCCATGCTTGTCTCAGGCCCTGAGGGCTGACCAGACAGGGAAAGAGGTGGGCCTGGCCAGAAGAAAGAGAAAGAGTGCTGCCAGGCCATCTCAGCTGGCAGTGAGGAAGTGGAGGTACCACTGTCTGATGGGACTCAGAATGTTTGTCGTCATTTATTGAAGGCTTACTGTGGTCCCAGACACTCTGTCTAAATTCTCACATTGGCTCTATCTGAGAGATACTGTAGTTAGCCCCATCATACAGATGAGGAGACTGAGGTTCATAGAAGTCAAACAGCATGCCCAGACCCATCTGACTCATTGTCTGTGGGTGTAATCAGTGTAACTATAGGCAGATTTGGTGTTTCCCATTCTCTCCTGATGATACCCAATTAACCATCAATCTCATTCTTCCAACCTCCACCTCCCTTCTCAACCAGAACCGCTGAGATGGCCACTCCACTTATGGATGGGGTGAAAGAGGCTGACAGCTAAACAGTTTACCCAATATGCCACAGATAATTTGTGGCAGATTTGAAGTAAGAATGCAAATCTCTTGACCTCCTTCTCCAGCCTAGAGCTCCATCTCCTATACCACAGTTGCGCCCAAATCTGGTAAAACAGATAAAGTTGCCGTCTGGCCCACATGCAGAGCCTCTCCACTACAAACTCACCATGCTCACATGGCCAGCCACTGAGGTTTGCACTTTGCCTCTAAAATCCATTAAAACTGACTTCTTTATTTGCACACGCTTACTGACTCCAAGAGTAGAGAAGGCATGATTGATCTTCCTGAGTGGAAGGCTGCGAGGCGTTGAGCTGATCCACAAACAATAGCTTCTCTGAGTTTGGACTGGCTTCTAAGGATGTCTGGCCTGTATGTTCATTTCCTGTCTCTGAGCTGGAGAGGGGCAGTGGAGCTTATCTTTTATCCTCAGGACTAGAACCTTCAGGGAAAGCTATTTTTCTTGGCCCTCCAGTCCACTCCTCTCACCACTCACCCACAGCCCCTGCTCTGAAATGGTGCCTGGCATGGCTGAAAACCTTGTGGACCCTGGTTGAAAGCCCTGCCCAGGCTTGAGTGCTGGGCAGATCAGCACTAGGACAATGGACAGCTCCTCTCCTCCCTCCCTCCTTGACCACTCTCAGGAACCACGGGTTGAGGGGCACAGAGCTGGCTTGTGGGTGTTTTGTCTGCTGGGCCCTGAAGCTGGGTCTCTAGAAGAAGTCAGCCTCAGCTCCCATTTTTGAGCACGCATGGCACTAACTGTTGTTTAGTCATCTTATATTCATCTTGGGCCTTCAGTATTATTATTTCTATCACCATTTAACAGAATAAGACTCTGACGCTCATAGACATTTGTCTAGTGAGAGGCAGCTTGAGGGATTGAGTCCAGATTTGTTTGATTCCAAAGCCCTTGCTTTTAATCACTGAACTATACAGTGCCATCATTTTGAAAGGCAGAATGTTTCAAAATCATGTCTTCCACTTCCTTACAGCCCCCACCCTGCCCCCTGCTGTCCCACCACCATAACATATACCACTCTGAGCACATACCAGCACATACCTTCCTTTTGATATTTTTTACCTGACTTGATATGACTCCACTCGATTTCCTGGTACAGCAGTACATCACATCCTGAGCAGGCTATTAAAGAAGTCTCTAGCCTGGTTATATGTTCCAGTAGGAATGAGCCCACTTCTCCCATTGTTTCTGTAGGCAGCAGCACGTAGCAGACAGTACCCTGACTAGAAGCCATGAGCTCAGGATTCTGGTCTAGGCACTGACCCTAATGGACCACACGCCTTTGGGCAATCCCTCCCTCCCCCACCCCCATGCCTGTCTCTGAGTCCCCACCAGTGAAATGAGGTGGGTAAGTGACGCAATCTCTGACACAATCTCTGTGAATTTAGGCTGCCTGAGTATGCCTCACTAGAGAAGTGGAGAAGAAGGAAAAGGGGGGTAGAAACAGGCGTCTTGAGACCTTCCTTTCCCGTTCAGCTGGAATTAAATCCCTGCTGCTGCAGTGGCAGCTGTAGCCGATGCAACACTTTCGCTTTGGAGGTCTGTGTGGGCAGATGTAGGGGTGGAGGATTCACTCTTCTCTGACTGTGCACTGGTGATAACAATTACTGGGCTCAGCTTTTGTCCCTCAATGCACAGAAGGGCCTATGCATTCCGGGCCCTGCTCTATATATGCATTCAAAGAAAGCACCTGCCTGCGAGGCTACAGGGACAGAGGCAGTATGTGTGTGTGTGTGTGTGTGTGTGTGTGTGTGTTCATGCGTGCAAGAGAAAAAGACCAGCTAGAGACAGCAAAGTGAAATTTTCTTATGGAAATTGGCTTGAGAACACAGGGAAACTGAGACAGGAATAAGTCTCTTCTACAAAATGGCTCAAATCTCTTTGGGATTTAGCAATGTTAGAGAGAAACCATTTCTTTATTAGGCATGAAAACTGAAGGACATTTCATGGAAAACCAAACTGTTTGTTTCTGGCAGGAAGTGGGATGGATGGTGGTGTGAAGACAGCGTGGTAAGGAAGAGAATACTAAGCTCCTTTTTGTGCCTCTCTCTGACCCAAGCCTGAGCACACCTGGTCAAACACCACTTGTCTGCATCAGAAGCTCACTCTCCTAACCGGACAGTCGTACTGGGCCTGCCTATCCTGCCACCTTCTCTGCTCCCACTGGCCCTGTCAGGTTTGGGCCAATCCACATTGGAGGTGGGAGTTGTCAGTGTCAATATCAGATTGCCTGAGTCATTCCGGTTTTTTAAATTTATTTTATGTTTTAATGTAATTTTACTGAGCTGTAGTCTCACACCATACAATCCATCCAAAGTATACAATCAGTGGTTCACCAGAATCATTACATAGCTATGCATTCATCACCATGATCATTTTCAAAACATTTGCATTTGAGTCATTCTGTTCTGTGGGCCATGGCTCTGATAGTAGAAGCAGTATTTTTTACTCTGTCAGGCACAATTTTCTTTCTTTTTATTATAAGAACTTTTTACTGAAGTTTACTTTGCAAAGTGAGAAGTACAAATTCTATTACCCTATTTGATGAGTTTTGAAAAATGCGTCATCCATGTAATCCACACACCCTTGAAGATACAGAATCCTTCTACCACCCCAGAAAATTCCCTCTTGCCCCTTTCCAGTTAATCCATGCACCCTAGAAAACTACTATTCTGCCTTCTCATTACAGATTAATTTTGCCTACTTTAGAACTTTATATGAATGGAAACACACAGTGGGTGCTTTTTTGTATCTAGCTTCTTTCACTCAGCATGTTTTTGAGATTTGTTTGTGCTGCTGTCCTTTCTGCTGTTGGGTAATAGTCCATTGTGTAAATATACCACAGTTTGTTTAGCTATTCCCCTATGGATGGACATCTGAGTTATTTCCAGTTGGGAGCTACTTAGAATAAAGCTACTATGAACATTCTTGCACAAGTCCTTGTGGACATATGTTTTAGTTTTCTTCATGCCTAGGAATAGAATTGCTGGGTCAAGGGTAGGTTTATGTTTATATTTAAACTGTATAAGAATCTGCCAAATAGTTTTCCAAAGGATCTGCAACTAGCAGTGTATATGAATTCTAGTTCTGTACGCCTCACCACTATTTGGGGTTGTCCCTCTTTGCAATGTTAATCATTCAGGTGATGTCAAATGTGTAGTGATAATTCATTGTACTTTTAATTATCATTTCCCTGATAACTAATAGCACTGAGTTATTTTTCTAATTTCCTCTTAGTCATTTTTTTTCTTTTTAAAGATCTTCAAATTCTTTGCCTATTTAACAAATTAGTTGCTCTTTCTGTTTGAGTTGCAGGAATTTTAAAAATATATTTCAAAACAAGACATCCATTATGTAAATCCATTATGGTCATCCATTATGTAAATACTTTCTCCTGTTCTGTGGTTTGTTTATTCCTTTTCTTAATGGTGTCTTTGCTGAGAAGAACACTTTAGTTCTGATGAAGTATAATTTATCATTTTTTATCATTAATGCTTTCTGGATCTTGCTAAGAAATATTTTCTTACCTGACAATCTTCCAGAAGTTTTATACTTTTAGCTTTTACAATTTAGGCCAAATATTTATTCAAGTTAATTTTGTATATGAGGTGAGGTAGGGTCAGGGTTCATTTTTTTCCTGAATTGATAGCCAGTCGTTTCAGCAACTTTTGTAACTGTATTTTCCATTCTATATTAAATTGCTTTGGGAGCTGTGTCAAAATCACCAAATATATGAGTAGATGGATTATGGACTCTTTTGTTTTCCATTGGTCTCTTTGTATATCTTGATGCCAATCTAAACTGATTACCAATTACTGTGGCATTAATTTACTCATTTTAACTTTTGTATTTGCTTAATTTTATTTATTACAGCAGCCTTAGAATCAGATTGCATGGGCTCTTCAATTTTATTCTTTTTCAAAATTGATTTGGTTATTCTAGTTCCTCTGATTTTTCATATACATTTTAGAATTTGCTTGCCAATTTCTGTTTTAAAAAACCATGCTGGAATTTTGACTGGAATGGCATCGAATAGGTTAGTTTGAAAAAAAAAAACATCTTCTTAACAATATTGAGACTTTTAATCCACAGACATGATATATCTTTGCATGTATTTAGGTCTCCTTTAATTTTTCTCAACAATATTTTGTCACTTTCAGTCTTGCACAACTTTCACTCAATTTATCCCTAAATACTTTATACTTTTTGATGCTATTGTGTAAACTATTCCTTTGTACACTTTCTTTTCTATTTGCTCACTTCTAGTGTATAAGAATACAGTCAATTTTTGTATATTGACTTTTTATCCTGCGACCTTAATAAATTGACATATCAGTTTAGGATGTTCTTATAAATTTTTTACATTTCAGGCCTGTAATTATGTTATCTTTTAATGAGAACAATTTTACTACTGCCTCTCTAAATTACATGTTTTTATTCCTTTTTCTTGTCTTATTGCATTGGTTATGACTTCCTGTTCTATATTGAATGAAAGTGGAGGGAGCAAATGTCCTGGCCTTTTTCTTGTTTTTAGAGGAAAAACATTTTTCTTTCTCCGTTAATTATGCAATTAGATGTAAATATTTCTTAGATGCTTTTTATTAAATTGAGGAAATGAACTTCTTTTTCTAGTTTGCTTCAATTTTTATCATAAACAAATGTCAGATTTATGAGATACTTTTCCTTCCTCAAGTGAGATGATCTCGAATCTTTTCCTTTATATCGTTAATCTAGTGAATTACATTAGTTAGCTTTCTAATGTTAAACCAACTTTGCATTCCTGGATTAAATCTCACTTGACCATTCTTTTTTCCTAAGATTTTGTTAAGGCTTTTTTGCACCTGTGTTTTTGAGGACGATAAGCTTCTGATATTCTTTTCCCTTAATGGCTTTGATATGAGGGTTATGCTGCCCTCATGGAAAGGCTTGAGATATATTCCCCTGCCTCTACATATGGAACAAGTTTGTGTGATAGTGACATCATTTACTTCTTAAATAGCTGATGGAATTTGCCAGTAAGGTTATCTAGCCTGAGTTTTCTTTATATGAAAACGCTTTAGGGGTGGGGGAGGGTAGGGAGGAAAATTAACTCAGTTGAAAGAAGATCACAACTATTGATTAAATTTAATAGTTATAGAAATGTAGAAGAAATATATCTATTACTTTAAGATCAAATTTTATACATTTATTTTTAATTTACATACATTGAAATTCATACTTTTGGTGGATAGCTCTATAAGCTTTGACAAATGCACAGAGTTGTGAAATTATCACAATCAGCATACTCAACAATTCTATCACTCCCAAAGAATTATTTCACACTATTTCTTTGTAGTCAAACTCTCACTCCACTTTTATTTTGTATGCTGTATGGCAGGGGTCACATTTCATTCTTTTCCCATGTGAATAACCCATTATTGCAATACCATTTGTTGAATTTTTGTTTGTTTGTTTTTTCTTTCTTTTATATGCTTGTTTGTTTGTTTTGGGGAAGTGCATGGGCCAGGAATAGAACCCAGGTCCTCCGCATAGCAGGTGAGAATTCTACCACTGAACTACCCTTGCATCCCCTCTCCTCTCACTTTTAAATCTCCATATATATACTTTTCCCTTCTTACAGAAACAACCTTTTCAGACGGACTTCTTTCACTTAACATAATGCATTTGAGGGTCATACAATTCATGCATATTATTGGTGTTAAAAGTTCATTCTTTTTTATTGCAGAGTAATATACCCCACACAGATGTATCACAGCTTGTTAATCCATTCTCAAGATGCAGGATGTTTCTTTTTTTCACATTTTTGGTGATTATGAACCTTTGTGTAGAGATTTTTGCATGAATAGAAGGTTCCATTTCAATGAATGAAATATCTGAAAGTGAGTTTGCCTAGTCATATTGTAAGAGAATGTTTACAAAATCTCCTGAACTATTTTTCAAAATGGCTGTGAAATTTTTACATTAATACTAGAAATATATGAAAGTTCAATTTGCTCTGCATCATTGTAAACAATTGGTATTGTCACCTTTTTAGAAAATTTATACTTTCTAATAGTATGTATGGTATCTTACCATGGTTTTAATTTGCATTTCCCTAATGACTAATGATGCAGAGCATCTTTTCACATGAGTATCTTCTAAATCATCTACCCCTATCTATCCCTTTGGTGAAATATCTGTTCAAATATTTTGCTCTTTTTAATTTGGGCATTTTGTTTTCTTATTACCGATTTTTGAGTCTTCTTTATAAATTTCATAAGGTCCTATGTTAAATATGTGATCTACAAGTATTTTCTCTCAATTTGTGGTTTGTCACTTAGAAATGTGTTTCATAGAGCAACTGTTTTTAATTTTGGTAAAGTCCAGTTTATAGTTTTAATGGATTGTGCATTTGTTGTCTTAAGAACTCTTTCCCTAACCCAAAGTCACAAAGATTTTCACCTTGTATTCTTCTAAAGGTTTTATGTTTCACGTGTAGGTCTATAATCCCTTTTGGGTGAATTTTTTATAAGGCATGAGGGATAAGTTGAGATCATTCTTTGCTTAAAGACATCCAATTGCCCAGCAGACATTTGTTGAAACAACCGTTCTTTGTTCATTGACTTGCCTTTGCTTCTTAGTAAAAGTCAACTGACATTTCACCAAAGAGGATACACAGATGGCAAAGAAGCACATGAAAAGACATTTGATGTCATTAGCCATCAGGGAAATGCAGATTAAAACCACAATGAGATATCACTACACACCATCAGAATGGCTAAACTAAAAAGAAGTGACAAGATCAAATGCTAATGAAGATGCAGAGAAACTGGATCACTCCTACGTTGCTGGAGGGAATTGAAAATAGTATAGCTATTCTGGAAATCAGTTTGGCACTTTCTTATAAAGTTAAACATGCAGTTAACCCATGACTCACCAATTGAACTCCTGGGCATGTTTCCCAGAGGAAGGAAAACTTCTGTTCATACAGAAACCTAAACATGAATGGCCACAGTAGCCTAATTTGTATAGATAAAAACTGGACTCAGTCCAGATGTTCCTTGATCAGTGGAGGTTGAACAAACTCTGGTGCACAATTGGACATGACTCCAGAATTATCTCAATAAAAATTTCAATTAAAAATCAAGATGCAACAAATTAAGACTCTCATTTTTAGTCTTGCACATCTTTCAACTTACCTTTAAACCTTTTATGCTTGTTGATGCTATTGTGTACACTATTCCTTCTCACATTTTATTTTCTATTTGCTTACTTCTAGTTTATAGGAATAGAGTTGATTTTTATATGTTGACCTTTTATCCTCTGACATTGACATATTTATATACCAGTTTAGGAAGTTTTTATAAATTTCTTAGATTTTTAGACTATAATCATGTTGTCTTATTTTGTAAGTAATTTATTATATAGTGCTGGGTCTCAGATGAGTTTCACAAAGATTTTATTTAAATTGCATGGAAAACAACAATAGTTAAAATTTCAACAAAAGTCTCTTCCCCTTTCTCTTCTGTCTTCCTTTCCCACTGTTCTGATGATACCGTGCAATGGATGTGCTTAACAGTGGGCCCTTAATCGGAGGTGAGAAGGCTTGCTTCCTGCTGGGGTCTGTGCATTTTGGCTAGCCAGCAGCTCTGGGTTCTTTGGCTTTCCTGTCACCTGGCAATGTCTTCCCCTTTCTCTTTGGGATTCTGCTGATTTCCTGCCTCTGCTACCTGTGAGTTTCTCTCTATCAGGCCCCCAGTAATAGGATTAAGACTCATTCTGATCCAGTTGGCCACACCTTAACTAAGAATAACGCCTTCAAGTGGTCCTAGTTACAATGGGTTCACAACCCAGGAATAGATTAAGACAACAAATGTGTTTGTTTTCTGGGATATACAACTCAATCTGCAACCTTCTTTATATATATATACTTTCATATTTTCATTCTTTGTCAAAAAGCCATCAGGCAGACCAAAATGGTAGCTTGGGAGGGGAGGGTCTGAGCCAGGGAGGGGCCCATCTCGAGGCCTAAGGGGGGTCCAGGCCTGCGTGCGAGCAGCTGGCAGGCTGGTAGGGCCAGGGTCTTGTCTACACAGAATGATCAGACTAGAACTGAAGGCACCAGGTGAGCTCATGGTTGTATCTGCCTGGGTACGTAAGTAAGTATAAACCTGTGTGTACATAGACATACATGATATAGAAACACACATAGATGTAAAGGAGTGGGTATGTGTGTATATATACTTTATACAGGATATGTGTGTATATATACTCTCTATATATGTGAACTTTTATACACATATATGCATACATACATATTTATATACATATTCATATATACATTTAGTTTTCTATGTTTCCAAGCTCTGAAAAGGCCTGGGAGCCACAGCAACCACCTGCTAGTAATGAGCACATCCAGAATTCAGATCTTGATTTCCAAATCCCATTCTCCACTGAAAGGAACGCAGCCCTGTGGAGAAATAGCAGGTTACACACTTAGGACAGGGGAAGAACAAGAGGTTGGAACCTCATGATGGGACAGAAACTAAGGAAAGGCCCAATGGTTGATGGAAACTGCCAGAGGTGCCAAAGGTCAAATCAGAACAACATGAGACCAAACCCAATCACCCATTATTGGTGAGTCTATCCCATAGAACAACATGAGGTCCAGGCGGGAAGAAGCAGGACCCCATGGCTTCCTGGCTTGCCTTCTCCCCTTTACGTTGCAGTCCTGCTTAAGGATGCGACCCGAGAACACAAATAACCAGGGAGCAAATGCGGTGCCTGGCGGCTCATTAACAAATCAGAATGGGGGTGAGAAGGAGGGGTCCCACGCCGCATGGGGTCCCACGCCGGGGTCAGAGCCACGTACAAAGCTTCGCTTGCCGCTGCCTTACGGGCGGGCAGTGTGACCCGGGAGGGGGCTTCTTTCCACTCTCTACATCCCAGTCTCCTCGGGGAAAGTAAAGGGTAATGCTTGTCTCTCGGGATTGTCTTGAGGACCGAGAAGCCTGCAGCAAAGGCACAGGGGGCTGTGAGGTATCGACGCGGTCTCCGGGTTCCCCGCGGTGAAGACCCGAGCGGGGCTTTACCGAGCACACTGCTACTGAGGCGCTGCGCGCCCGCGTCTCCCGCAGCCCTCCCGGCGCCCTGCGACCCGCAGCCCTCCCCCGCGCCCTGCGACCCGCAGCCCTCCCCGGCGCCCTGCGAGGAGAAGGGGCCGAGGCGCCGGGCCGGGCGGGGGCCGTGGCAGGGGCGCGGCTGGAAGGAGGGTGTGGACGGAAGCTGCTGGCGACTCGGCCCCCGCTGACTCGGCCGGGCTGAGCTCCCCAGGACAGCTGAATCCCCAAAGCGTCCGTCCCGCTGCTGGGGC